>NCQS01010437.1:0-31453 GCA_002740445.1 Pachycereus pringlei
ATAATAATGGATAGGATAGGAGAGGGTGAATTAAGTGTTTGCATACGAACATGGCCACCCTTGTTGGCAAGATTTCTACTAACATGGAAGGAATGAACTAACTAGGCCAAACCATAGTTTGCTTATGCCTAAGCAAAAATAGATAGATGGAACACAATGGGCCATAATGTCATTGCTTGGGCACAATAGCCTTATTGGCCGGAAGGGCAATGGGTAGGTGGGGGTTGGCGTTGAATTGGCTTGTTAGAGTGCACCGAAAACTCATTGGAGTTCAAATCAAACCACACTAAGGAAAGCTCACCCCCATTTGAGTCCAAAGTGTGTAATTCTAGCCCTTCTTTTTTATTTTTCTGATTTGAATAGTATAAGTATGGTCTAGTAAATTTCAATTATGATTATAAGTGTTTACTCATTATATGTTGATGGAGCCACAACATACTTTGTAGTAAGTGTGATGACTCTCTCATGTAAGTAATCATTGTTACGGGACGCTGCTAATGCGGTTAGTTGTGCTATTATAAGTTGAGTCAAAATTATACAGTAAGTAGTGTCGTAGCGTCATACTTATTGGTTGAGATAAGGTCCTATTACATGCTTTGGAATTGTCCATATTATGTATGAATTATTAATGTGTTTAAGTGATGTTTTAGATGAAGAATTATGTCATCAAGTTGAATTGCACAGCCACTGTAGGTTATCTAAAGTATTTCCATCACTAGTATTAAAGCTTTCAAAAATAGATTTATAAAATACATATATGGAAGTTTTTGAAAGACTATTAGACTTTGAGGATTGATATATATGTAGTTGGACCATTTTGATGTTGAATTTTAGACATGTTTGTAAGTTATTGGAGTTTTCCATAATTGACCGATATAGGATTACTGCAGATACTTATCTATGTTAGTCATCGAGGGTTCCTTGTTTTGCTCTCATATCTATTAATTTTATTACATGAATAAGAAAATAAACAAGACTTAAATATCAGTAGTATAACATGAATACGTGAGTTCATTGATTGTAAGAACATATGGAGTCCGTTGGTGGGATAGTTAAGTTTGATGCAATGTTCCTTGACTTCTCTTACTTCATGAAGGATGCATGTTATGTTGAACTAAGAGTCACTTATGAAAAGGTCTTTGCAAGTACTACTTTGACAATAAGCTACGTAAGATTTGTGGATAAGAGTGAATTAGGATTTACCATATCATGTAGCACGTATGTGTTATATATGATAGCATGAGCATGTTTACGTGAAATCGTAAGGTAAGACTACTCTATGAACTCTAAGCTTCCATATAGGACATGATCTATGGACCTAAGCTTTGATTAGTATTGGTGAAACTATCGTCACTAGTGATGATCTGCCCGACCGGGGGGGGCTTGTGGCACCCTCAAGTATCAATTGACTTTTCCCCTATGCAACCCACATTCTTTAGAATGGTGTATAGGGTGACTTTCTCAAAGTGGTGGGTCTATGGTGTTAAGTGATAGGATGGATTACAACTTTAATTTTAAAGCCTCCACGACATGTTAAGGGAAATGTAGAAGCCCATAGTTCTCTAGAATATACCCAATTCATCCTTTTAACCAAATCCTTAAATTGAATGTATAATCAAAAGGCATAAGATATAGTTTTAAAGAAGGAAAGCACTATTGTTCTATATATTATACTTGCAAACATCATGAATGGTGATTTACAGGAATGATTCCATAGCTTTAAACAATAAGGGGAGCAAAGGTACGATCTAAGGGACTTTGAAAACTACCATCAATCCAATTGCTTTAAAAGTAGTATTTACTAGAAAGAATAGAAACATTAGCTTCCGGGTCCACTGTACCATATATAAATATTTAGTTGATCCAGTGAAATTAGATAAAGGTTTTTGGAACTACCCAGGTTTGGGTAATAATTTTTTGGCGTACGCCTAGTTGGGTTAACAATCTTTTGGAGGACAAATATTTTTATTTTTGGCCCCAAACATTTCTGAAATTTTTATTTTTGATCCAAATGGGATTTAAAGTCGAAATACTAAAACTTTTGGGGTTTTTTTTTAAGAAAACTAAGCTTATATTAACGTTTGGACTTCTTATAATGATTTTACTGGTACTAGTTATCACAATCTACTACTTATATCATACATATTATATTTTTTGTGATTAGGGGCCCACCATACTTAACAAAATAATCAAAGCTTATGAAGGAATTAATACGACAAATTGAGCATAAACATATTTTCCTTAATCCTGCACCGAAAGATGATCGAACCTTAGCTTGAATCACTAGTTGTGGAAGAAACTCACAATATGGAGAACCATCACAATCTCACAGCCTAAGAGCCATAGGTTTTGTGCAGCAACTCTCTTTAGAGAATTCTCGATGTTTCTCTCTGATATTTTTCCTCATAGACTGATCCCTTTTTTATATTAGGACAGCCAAGGAACTAAGCTATCAACTTATTAGGCTTAGACCCGCTATGAGTGTATCATACTCTAAGTCCAACATCTCGCACTTACACATAAGGGAGTGCTTATTTCCGCCTTAAAAAAAACTTATTTTTCCTTTTATTTCTGCACAATCTTCATACTGGGCAAATAGGCCGTGCAAGCAGCATACTTTTGAGAGATCTATGCTATACATCTATTAGGAATATATAATCTCTCATCGAGAACCGCAGTTGAGTACTTAGAAGTATGCATGTACCCTAGATCCTTTCAATTAGATTAAGATGTCCCATTTTGATCTCATTAAACCATCATTTTTCATATTCACAATTATGACCCATATGTCATAACTGGTGCACATGTGAATTGAAATTAATGAGATTTTGTGAATAATCTTCCTCTTCTTGTGAGACTCTTAAACAAATACAACTCATTTTTCTAGACATGTCCTGCCAGACTGAATCACTCATGATCCTTTGGCGACACAGTAAGATAACAAACATTAAATCGAGTCTTAAGTCATTGATTGGAGTCCTGAGAGTACAAATATAAGGCCATAACCTTATGGGGTCTCACACAAATATAAGTAGGGATCTAATTTATATGAACCCGATTGATCGTCTCTTACGCACATGGTATGAAACATATGCTACGATATTCTGTTCTTTCCCATAGAGCTTATGCCTTTTGGTTCTTTAACCAAAATACTGTACATATGATATTTGGATACCATATTGTCCAAACTGAGTTCCCAAGTCTACTCATTAAATTGAACTCACATATGGCCTCTTCGAATTAGAGTAGGTAAAATCATTTTTACCAATATATTGTAAAGACTTTCTATCATTATCAAGGCGACATTCATGATTCTAAGTTGATAAGTTCTCATAATTATCCTTCTGATAATTCTACTTAAAATCTTGTTTCATATCCCATCGATATGCAAATTAATGGAGGTGGTTACCTGTGTGAAAGGGCTAACCTCAAGTCTACCTGACATACTTTTCATATTCAAGAACGCCCACAAGTATCCATGAATAAGAATGCATATTCCAGCATTCTAATAATAAGTGTATGTAAACAACTTATGTAAATTTCACAATATTAGACAAACATGTGTGAATGTTGGGAAAACAATTAGTGAGTAACATGCCAGTGCGTAATAGTCATATATGAAGAGTGTTAAGCCTTTATGTGCTCAATAAGCACACCCCCTTATGAAGGCTAGCTCAATAGTTCTACAACCATTTCCTTTGTAGGGAAACACTTTAGGCTCACTATCTTTGTGTGGCAGTGCGTGGTTGTTATCTACAAAGACTGTTACGCCTTTACGTGCTCAACAAGCACACCTCCTTGCTAGCGCTAGCTCAATGGCTCTACAACCATTTCCTTCATAGGGAAATACTTTACATTCACTATCTTTGTGTGTCACTATGTCATTTACAAAATTGAACCTTGTATCTAATTTGTTTAGTGTTACGATAATACTTAAGGTTCTCGGTACATGTGATCACAACTTGTCCCAGTAAATCCTTACTGGACGGTACTATTTGGTCCACCAACTAAATAATCCAAGTGCCTCTTTAACCAAGCAGACTCTTGCGCTTTTAAGCATAGAGCCATAAACTTTTCCTATAACAAGACAATATGACTGTTTTTTACCACTTTAGCACCGTTGCTAAGTTAGAAGATATATTTGGGGGTTCATTTCTCATATAAACCTACCATAGTTAAGACCATTGCTCCCTTTTGATGCAAGTTATTGCCAATGTGCTGCAAATGCATGATCGGAGTTCTCTTTAGGTTCCTCATGACTTAATTGTCTGCTGCTATACTAGTCTCAGGTCCAGTTGATATCTATATAAAGAGTCCACATCTAATATGCACCACATCATGCTTTAGACTTCTAATCCCACCTAGCAAAGTAAGTTATGCTTATTAGTCCTTTTCTATAAGAGTATGACACATTTTTTGTAAGGTCTCACCTTTTTTGATGTGAGTACTAATAAGGTCATTGGTGTGTGCATTGGATTATTCAAAAATCTTTTGATGTCATTCTCTATAGGAAAAAGAATAACCTCTTTGAATATTCTCTCAAAAACTTCATTTCAAAAGCATACCCAGCTTTACCCATATTAATCATCTCAAAGTTGGATGATGACAAGGCCTTTTGCCTTACTCAGTAACTCTACACTATTTCTAGCTATTAGTAAGTCATCCACATGTAATGACTTGACTATAAAATTACTTTTGAACCTTTTTGTATCAATCACAATGCAGCCACTAGAGATAACCATAAGTATAGCATTCCATTAAGGAGTCTTTATGGTCACGCTTGGCCTCACATGTCCACAAACCTCATGTTTATGATCCTTTTCTATGGAACTTCATTTAGACCCCTTTGAGATTCATGTTTACACACCTATATGATGTGACTTTAGGTTAAAACTAGCAATAATAGCTAGAGAAAGGTAAAATTAGGATAACGTACACAATAAGAGGAAAAAACTTTTTTTAGTTGATCCTATCCAATTATATGTACCCTTTTGCAGCAAGCTGAGCCTTATGCCAATAATGCCATTAGCCTTATAATTTAAGAACCACTCTGTTCTCAAATAACTTCATATCCTGAAAGGCCAACCAACTGTTCACCTTTATTTATTCCATTTTATTTCCATTGCCTTAGTCCACTTGTCCTTAGAAGGGTTGTAAAGTGCATTTTTGCTCATTTACATTCTGTAGGAATGTCATGAAAGTTTCATTTACCTCATTGCTCAAATGGCATGGTGGAGTACTTTTTGACAACCCTATCTTAGTAGAGATTCATATAATCTCAAATCGTTCCTTTTGGGATTGATTTTACTCCTACTCAAACCAAGACCAATTATCTTGCTCCCACTTGGAATAAGAATTAAATTCGCTCCAAGTTGGAACAAGAACATGATCTCTTTTGTTCACTCATGATGATAAAGTTGGATCTTGATGATAAACTTATTCAGCATCAATTAAAATCCTCTCACTCAAATGAAGGGATCTGATTTGGTTTGGAGAGCTAATAGAGAGAGGTCTTAACCTAACTCTCCCTTCTTTGGAAATCCATTCTTTAGAATGTGGTATATTGTTTAAGTTTTAGTTGCACCCCCACTGTCTTATAGCCCAATGAATCAAAACTTTCAAGGTTAGAGTATCCCATAAAGACACTCTTCCTTTCCCCCTTTAGCAGTCCCATATGAGGGGTTGTGTTCATAGGTCGTATACACCTGAGGTCCAAAGACACTCATATTAGGCTCTAATCCATAGCTTATATGGAGTGGTAGCAATTTACTTTACAAGTTCAAGGTTAATATCATAGATTGTAACAAAACTAGATCTCATTAATAGGAGTTTTACAAATTTTATGCAATTATTGATCCTACCATATCAAAGAGCATTCTTATTTCTTTCTCGACAACAATATTTTGTTGTAGACACTTTAGGATAGTTACCTAATAAACTATCCTATTTTCCTAACAATATCCACTAAGATAATTTCATCAAATATTTCTTTATGATTTGGTCTTTGAGGCCTTAACCTCTTGGGTTTATTTGGTTTGCAACCAAGCTCACATATTTTTTAAAGCAACTTATCGCTTCAGACTCATCTGAGGTCAAATAAACAAGACCAAATCAAGTGAAATGTGATGAAACATAGAAGCTCTACATCTTATTATCACATTCACTGCACCATAAATGTTCAAATCAATTAACTATATTAGAAATAAGGCTCTTAGTAACCTTTTAGAAACTAAATGGTTTTCCTGTTGTTTTTCCTGCCAGACTATGCTCTCAAATGGGGTAATCCACCTATGTTTGCTAACAAATCTTTTTTTGATAGCTTTGTATGTATGTTCTTCTAACCCTTATGGTTTGGTCTAGCATGACAAATCAACATTCACATTATCATAATTATGTGAATATGAGAAAACAAACACTTGGATTAATAGAACAAATATCCAATTCAATACAAGCAAACCATTTGTAATAAAGCAGAACCAAAACTAAAGGTGTTCTAATTAGGCTTCAATGCCATGGCCATGTTCAAACAAAAATAATGTAGCAACATCATTCTAACGAATCGTAGGTGCAAGTAGGTTTTCATATGACATTGGGTATCGGCCTATGCAGGACTAGCTTGCATGCTCTGATTCCCCCAACAACCATCTTGTTGTTGTCTGCACATATGTCTTCATCAAACCATTAAGAAGCCATTAGAAGCCTAATAAAGCTTATTGGTTCCTAGCTCTTTGGTTTGGATTCCTGAACCCACAATCCACATAGGATTAACTTCAGAAAGAAGAATGTAACTAGCAAAACAAAAGTCAATAGGAGATATTGCTAAGTACCTTCTTGGGCTTAACGCAATCGCGAGCATGGTGACCCATTTGGTCACAGTTGAGGCACTTAGCTTGTATTAAATCCTTCGTCCTTATACATTATTCTTTGCCTTGTTGGCCATGCTCAAGTTCCTCATTTGACTAAGCCTTGCCAATTCAGTTCCCTAGTTCTTTCCTCTTACAACCATTCCTTGAATTAGAGGTTGACATATGCACTTCTTCACTTGTCACATCAATGGCCTCTCGCCGCTCCTTGTCTAACTCAAGTCTTCATCTAATGTCCTCAAAAGTAACGATGTACTTAGTTCGAGACAGGACCATCTGAATATGACCCCGATCATTAGGCAAGGAATGGATCACGGTGTAAACTTGTTGCTCATTGGTCAATTCATAGCCTATTTCAGCCAATTACTAATTAGTACAAAAGCACACCTCCGTCTAATATACACTTATCTATGTAACTTGGCAATAACCTGCAGAGTTAATATACACAAACATAGATCCTAGAATTGAAAGTTCACATATAATTCCCAATCATAATCATAAAAATGAATGTTTTAGAACAATTAACTTTGTCATTTCATTCCAAGTTACCAGAACACTCAACACAAATTGAGATATTCTAAAAGAAATTCTTAAATTTCTAATCAAAGAGGGTATACCAACCTCAAGAATATTTGAAGAAAGTTCAACATATACCCGTAAATATATGAAACTAAACTTAATCATATTATACATAATTTGCGTATTTAACAAAATTCTAAAAAAAAAAATTTTATTTTTGAGTAATTTCAATATCCTCTCACCTAACTTATCTAGGGAGGGTACACATGTAAATTTTGAATGTGCAATTTGGAGGCTACAACATATGAAACACATTCTCATAAATGTAACAAAAAATTCATGAATTTCAATCAAACATATTTGCCTTATTATATATCGCATGAAATTCAATTGAAAACAATGGCCAAATATCATGGAGATTTCACATAATATTTTCATTCAGAATAATCTCAATGATATTAAATAAGTATGTTCATATTTCTTATGAAATTCAATAGAATGAAATATGCTCAAAATAAAAGATTCTCTAAGAATCACATAATATTTCATTCTCAAAAATGATATCAAATATCATATAAAACGTATATTCATAAAACAAAATTAACCCTAGATTTCACATTATACTTCATCAGTTGATAATAAGAGTCTTGCATAATATGAAATCGTTCAAAAAAGAAATGCCTAAACGTTAACGGTCATGGTCAATGTAATTAGCCCTTTGACTATTAAGTCAACCCATTTGGCCAACCCACTTAGAGTGACTTGAGAAATCTCATAAAAATTCCAATCACTTTATAAAAATTTGTAAGTCACATACTTTCTCAAGAATTTTATGCTTAGTCAATCCCCACGGTCAACTGGTCAACCGTTTTGGTCAACTATACACCCAAAATTTTCAAAAAATGTTTTCTTAATAAAAAAAGAACCAAGCTTCAGCGGTCACGCGCCATGCACGTGAAGGGGCTCAGCCACATTCTCAGCCCTATCACGGCCCAGAGCAAGGGAAAAATAGGTGCTTGAAGACCCGCAGCCAAAACCCGTCCAATCCACCATTGTTTTGCTTAATTGATGCAAAACAATTACTGAAATTCATCCTAAACATGCTCTAGGGCTGATTTTCACAATCAATTGCGAAAAGTCAGCAAAATCAATGCCCAAATCGAGTGGAATTGTGCCGAAAAACTGTAGAACAGTCGCTGATATTTTCGCGCAATTCCTGTGAAATTCGTGCGAATTTGCGGCACATGTCATAGGGCTTTTGCTTAGAACTTTATGATTAACAAAAGGCACAAATCAATTGCAGCGCTAAATGACCTAAAATGGATCAAAAATGAATTCAAGTCGCGAACCCTAACGCAACAAGTTCTAGCCAAATTCGCCGAATTCCGGCACAATTTTGGCAGCTATTACAGAATTACTTGAGGGCTTTTGTTTAGAATGATGTTGTAAACTTTTGTCAAATATCAATTTCTTGGATTAATCAAAAAATTGATCCAAATTGACCAAAAGGCGTTCCAAACATATGAGCGCTAACCCCTAGGTTTGATGTAGAACTCTTTGTGAAATTCAACCAAAATCATGTTGAATTGCATGAATTTTTGAGTTTTTTACTCACAAATTCATGGGCACCACAATGCACAAATTAATTTGGAAAAATATGAGCCAAAACGTATCGAAAATTTGGGTTCATCATTGGCAGCAAATTCTTTTCCTAAATGTGCGCAAATTTTCGATCAAATCGAACAATAAAGTTAGGCTTTTAGTCAAAATATAATGGGCAATGCAATCCATGCATTAATTTTCAAGAAAATTGAACGAAATCAACAATTCAAGAATTGACTTTTAGGGTTGCATGCGTGAAGAACCTGGGATTTCAATTCAAAATTACTTCCAAAATACTCAGTCGCAGCATGTGTATAATATATCAAATTAAAACTCTCTTCAAGCTCTATCAGAATCCAAAATTGTACAAAAAATTTTCAAGGATTTACACATGAAATAAGGGATTTATTAGTGATGAATAGAAATAGAAACCTAATTTCTTTAGCACGACTTTTAATAAATCATATCAGTGATCTAACTGGGAAATAAGTTGATTGGCTCTTATATCAATGAAGGAATTAATATGATGAATTAAGCACAAGCATATTTACCTTAATCCTGAAGTGAAAGGTGATCAAACCTTGGCTTGGATCACTGGTCATGAAAGGAATGCACAATATGGAGAACCTTCACAATTCGACAGCCTAAGAGCCCTAAGTTTTGTGCAGAAACTCTCTTTAGAGAACTCTTGATGTTTCTCTGTGATTTTTCCCTCATAGACTGACCCTTCTTGTTATATTAGAAGGACAATCAAGGAACTAGGATTTTTGAGGAACTTAAGTCATGGACTTATTGGGCTTGCACCCCTTATGGGTGTATCATGTTGTAAGTCCAACAGCTTAATTAGAGAGTTTCAACCATTACTTGAACTTAGTTAGCATTGGATACTAGCATTCCTTTAGCTTTCAGTTTATAGATATTGCTAATCTCAGCCACACATTCCTTAGATTAGGCACAGCATAGATCCATTCCGTTTCGTACCTTAAACCACAGTCACTAACAAGTGTGTTTATATTTTTAAGGATAGTGAGACTTTAATAAGGAAATCATAATATTTAACACTTAAGGTTCAATTGAATAAGGTTCTCTACTGAGAAACTCCTTTCATTAAAAGCTTAAAAGTGGAAATATTACAATGAAAAGATTGAAGAGGGACTTAAGCTAATAAGATAATCAAAGATGCTCGCTCATAGAGAAATAGAGGATGCGGACTTCTCTTTTGCTCAAGTATGCTCAAATGATCGTGTCCCTTCTCAACGCTCAACCTCTCCTTTTATAGAGGAGATACACTACTTAGGATGCCCTAATGGTTACAGTACATACTGATATTTTCACATGACTATAGTTGTCCTCACATGTCTACAGTAGACAACATTACTTTATAGACCTGACACTCAACAAAATAGTACAATAATGGAGTAACAACTTTTCAGAGCCTTTAATGCTGACAAGACTAGTCATCCTTATTGAGATTCTGCACGCCTTCATCTCTAATAATATCTCTCAATCCATCATTAGATAAATAATCATCAAAATCTTTATCAAGTTGAAGTTGCTGTACATCCCATCTTTCAAATAATTCATAAAAATATTTCTTTGCTTTTTCTAATAAGAATTTTCCAACTCCAACATCAAAGAGATAATCAAAGATAGCTTCTAAAGCAGCTCCTGCTACTTTCATATATTTACTAAAATCATTATGATAGATGAAAGTAGTGTTCCTACAATGCATTAGCGTTCTTACTTGTTCAGTTAATGCCCACATTTGATGATGAATGTTGTAAACTTCGATGGTTCTTACTAAAGCAGGATCATTGACTAACTCTTGACGCTCTAGAAACCATTCTCGTTGTTGATAATTGAGATCATCATATATAAATTAACTAATTGAGCAAGATAATTGGCTAGCTTGGTCTTTCTGTTTTGATACTCAATTATTGAACAATGTACTTGGACATACATGCTTCTACTGTATGAATTTTATGTTGGGCCATTAGGAGATGAGAGAATCTAATGGATACTTTTAAACATGCACCATTGAAATTTACTTAGTCTTAGGAAGAATGGGTACTTTATATCTGGGATTTTCATGAGGTAAACTACCATCCCATATTCCCCGGCTTTCATGATGGGTCATCCAAAAAGATTGAATTTGCTGGGAGATTAATACCATCAGCTCCAGATCTGTTAGAAAAAAAAGATCATAGTGCTCCATGTCTTCCAAATATCATAAGAATAATTATAGTAGTCGTTGATGTAGGCTGCATACCACTATTGAACCATTTTTCTTTAACATAAAAACTTATTATTATTTTTTTAATATCATAAGGATGTCTTATATAATTCATTTGTAATTCTAAAAGGTCGAATCTTTGTACTATTAGATAGAAAGAAGACAGTAGACCAAAGCCTGATCTACTTTTTGTATGAAATTTCAAAATACCCATAAGGATTCTATAAGAAGGAGAAACTTATTCTAGTAGGAATGACATTTAATTTTGAATCTCCTCCTTTTCCGATAGGAGTTCTATGATGATGATCACCATTGATGAGTTCACGGGTTAAACTATCTGTCAGAGAGTTCTTTGATCTCTATATGTGTTCAACAGAGAAAGAAAACTTGTTAAGCCATAATTGCCAATGCAGTAGTCTCCCTTACGCTTGTATGTTTAATAAACTCTTTTTTACAAAACCAAGTATCTATTTGAAATCAGTTCGAATAAAAAAAGGTTTTAGGGCTAAGAAGATTAAGAACTTTTCAATTCCCCATATGATTGTAAGGATTTCTTTTTCCGCCGTGGGATAGTTGCATTTTGCTTTATTAAAACTTTCAGTACAATATTTGTAGAGTTTTTCTCTTTCATTGATATTGAGTACTGCATTCTAGTGCTCATTGCTAGTATCTGTCTCAAAAATTAAATCATCTCCTTCCTTAGACAAATTAACAACAGGAAGATTTTTACGGATCCTTTCAAAGTTTTGAGCAATCTTTGAATCAGCAGGGGTTTATGTCCAACTTACTTCTTTCTTAAGTTTCTATTGTAATGGTTTTCCTAATTTAGCTAAATCTTTAATAAAATGTAAAGCATGAGTAAGACATCCAAGAAACCTTTCTAATTGCCTCTTATCTTCAATCTTTTTAGAAAAATTTTCTATTTTTCTCTTGAATATACTCTTGTAGGATGTTTCATCCAACTTTTATATCTAGATCTAAAAACTCGATTTTTTGTTCAGTATAAATGCACTTGTTCTTACCAGAGATAATATCAAGATCAATGCATCTTTCAGTGGCAGCTAAACTGTCATCTTTGTGCTATTCTATGGTCTTGAAAAAGACAATGATATCGTCGATTAAACAAGACAGTTGTGATTAAGGTATTTGAAGATGTTGTCCATTCTACTTTGGAATATTTGAGATGTATTTTTTAGACCAAATGACATTACTATCCATTCGTAATGTCCTTGAGGGGCAGTAAAACTAGTTAAAGGAATGCTTTCTTCATCCATTTTTATCTGTCAATATCCACCTTTGTAATCCATTTTCGTGAGCCAAGAGGCTCTTTGATTCTATTGAAAAGGACTATTTTGTTAGGAATATAATAACCATCAAAGTCAGCATTGTCATTAAGCTTTTCATAATTGATTACCATTCTTGCTCTTCCTCCTTTTGTTTCAGCATGATTTCTTACCATGAAAGTGGGACTACTATGGGAACTCTTACTATTCCTGATTAATCCTTTATCCATAAGTTCTTTGATTTGTTTATCAAATTCTTAGATATCCTGGTGTTTATACACCATTTGTTTGACTCGAATAATAGTGTGTTGGGATTTAACAAAGAAATATGTGCAAATATTTTATCTTTATTCTAAAATTTCAGAGGATTATCAGAGTTGAGATCCTTGTATAATTGCTCCTATTGTTCAGCAATCTACTTTTTAATGGATAACTCATGTAGTGAGATTATTAGGGCTATCTCATGTTGTGCAGGTATTATATTCTCACCCCAGTGGCTGCTTAGAAACTCAATCTTTTGATGAGTATCAACTTTATTTAATTTATCAATAGGAACTGAGTGACCATTTATTATGAATATTATTTGGTCAATGTTCTGTACACATAGAGAATATAACCTCTGAAATTTATTACCAATTATCATATAATGAGAGGGTTGGTCAGTAGCCCATGGAACTGGAATAATGCACTGGACTTCTCTTATTTCTATGGATAACCCTTCTGTTATTTCGTTGTAGCTCATAATGCTATTATTAGCTATCCTTTCTTTGTAAATGATTCTTAACTTTTTTCCACATAAATTCTAGAAATAATGATCTTTTTTCAAAACATACAGAATAACTACTATCAAAGTAGGCATATAATTCATATCTATTATGTTCTTCTAAGCATACATTTATTGGAATATAGATGCTATTTTAATTGGTATTAATGGCTTCATAGCATATCTCTATAGTTATCTTTTTGAGTAATTCATCTTCATAGATTAGTTCACTAACAATTTTTGTTTTATACTGAATGATTTTCCTATCTAGACTCATACTTCGGTCTATTCTATGTCTTCTTGGTTCAAACTCATTCCACTCAGTTCACTAGTCATACTAATTATATCAAACTCTTCTTTAGCTGATGAAGAACCTTCTCCTAATTTTAATCTTATGCTCAGGCTTCTTAATAATTAGGGTTTAATGGTAATTTTATCATTTTTATCAATTTTTATTACATTTTTTTAATTAATTTTTATGGGATTAGCAATGCTAGATATCTGAGGCGTATCGATTTTTATCTTTTGAAGATTGGATTTTGTCCTTTGGACTTTTTGCATAGGAATAGGATTTTTAAATTTCTCTGTCTCTATCATTGTTACCTTAGACTTTGGATCTATAGTATTATCCAGTTTGTAGATTGCTTTCTTAAATATCCTTAGTGGGTATCCTCATCTTTTCATGTCCATTCCAGCTATTTTTATCTTAAGGGACAAGAAACTTTTCGCAAATTCATCTTTTAGGATTACATAATATCCTGATCGGCAGCTAATTCTATTAATAGATTACATAAATTGGTCTTAATATCTGGTGGTAATTTGATTATTAAATTTTGTATGTCTGATATCAAAGAGCAAAGCATAAAGATCAATGCCTTTGCCACAATATTGTAGTGAGGTATTTGAACTTAGGCACTTCTAAAATGGATATATTTCTATCTTTGTTATTCTTAAGGATATTTTCCCAATTAATGTGGTTAACTTTTCCTACATCATAGTAATACTCTTTGATTTCTAAATCTCCTTCCATCATTTCACAAATGTTGCTTTTTAATTGAAAGATCGATTTTTTTATAGATCATGTCTTTCTAAATTATGGGAAGGATTTAGTCTACTTTGACTTCTTTTTTCTTATTGTCTACTACAAATTATTGTCCTTGAAGATCACCGAGACTAATCGACCTTCTTTTCATCATATGACTAGTTTCTTTGTAATCACTTTCTTCATATCCATCATCTAGTACAATTTCAATAATTTCTTTGTTGTTTTTCAGTGCTAGATCTAGTGCTTCTTCCTACTAAGCTCAAAATGATGTAGATTATCTAAAGTTTCAATAAGCTTGTTATTCTTCCTATTTTTGCATTCGTTGGCACAATGACCTACTTCTCCGCATTCGTTGGCACGTTGACCAATTTTCTTAGATAAGAGAGTCTTGCATCAAGGGTATCAATGACATCTACTTTTTCAAGCCATGCATTGTACTTTTCATTGATTATAGAATTGATTGGATATGATAATTAGTCATAGAGCATACTAAGATTGGTTTCATTATGCCTAATTTTGTAATAATATTGACTAAATTCAGTCATATAATTCTCCAGATATCTCATATCCCATAATTCCTTGTTATTTATCTTTCTTTGCCACTCGCTAGCCTTTTCTTCTGAACCACGTTTTGCTCTAATGCATTCAACTTTAATTTCCTTACATAGATTTTTGAACATTACATCTGGTGTTTCCATCACTTTTATTGTATTTTTACTATCCTCATTTAATGAAAAATACCAATCAGCTATAGCGCCAGAGAAGTTATGTTCAATATAGTTTAGGAAATTTAGAGCAGTCTATATAGTATTTAGGTTTAGGATACTATTCATGCCTTTTTTTAATGCTCAAATATTTCTTCTCTATTATGAACTCCATCGATATTTAAGATGTGTTCCGTTTAGCTAATTGAGGTCAGGTCAACCTTTTCAAAGGTTATGGTTTCCCTTAGGATAAATGCTAAGGAAAAGTTAGTAGTACGTCTTGCTGGATATATACCTAGGTCTTATAAAAAGGGTATTTCTTTTAGAAGGTTCACCAAATTTCTTAAGTTTAGGAACTATATTGTTAACTGGATTGGACTCAATTTCATCTATGTTAAGCTCTTCTCAAATCTCATTGATGTTATTGTTAAACACCCTTTTGTCATATTTTTTTATCCAGTTTCCCCCTAATCTCTAATGAAGGAAGAACACTAAGATCCTTTAATTTAATTAGATTCATCTGGTGATATTTTTCTTCTTATAACTGGACATTATTTATCTCGTCATTATCATCTGATAATACTTTGGTTTATCAACTATTGCTCTAATGATTTTGTTTAATTCTTCTAGATTTTGTTCTTTATCAAACATATTCCGTAATTTTTCAAGATCATACTGCTTATACTCCATCCTCTTCTTCTTTCCCTACCTTTCATATGATTTTTCAGTTGATTTTTCTCCTACTTCTTTTTCGATTTCTATATCATGCAAAAGGAATGAATTTTTTTTTAGGGTTTTGGGAAGGATATTTATACCGAAATGGAGTACTAATACTTAAAATAGATTTTTTTTCACTATGTCTAAGTTCGTTAATTAAAGAAAGATGGATTACAAACAGTTGCTTCTTAATCTCCTTAACTTCAGTCTTAATTTTTGCTATTTCAACTTTTAATTCTAAAACTATATAAGTGATATAGTTTAATTAAGGTGCTATTGAAATGATTCCTTCTGGTGAGTAAATAGTATGTGAATAATTAGGAGTTGTGCAAGTAGGTGATGATTCAAGCATTAAACACAGTTAATTAGCTTAATTAACTATTAACTAACTTAATGACCTTAATTGATTTTGGCCACATGACTCTGACACTAGTTGAAAGAGGGCTTCGAGTAGTGCCTATAAGTGAAATATCACATGCACAAAATTAAATTTTTCGAAAGTAAGTTTTTAGGTATTGGGGTTTAAAATGAAAAATTTGAAAACATAAGGTACTTAATGTAATTTAAAAAGTCAAGTTTGGTCACTTTTGATTTCAGAAAATGTTTACTCAAACTTGGATGGATCTCAAAATATTTTCCCAAAATTGTTGAGTCAGAAAAATCTTAACCTATACCTTGATGGACCGCGATGTAATTTACTTCAAATGAATATATTAAAGCTTTTAAGTTTTTAATTCCATGAAGAGATTTTTTCAAAAATTTATTAGTGTATTAGTGAGACAATCAACAAGACGATTTTTTTTTTGGCCACTTATTATTTACAAATCATTTCACAAGACAATTAAAAATACAAAAAAAGTGGTAGATTTGGTTTTCACTTAATTATGCACATAATCTTATTGACGTGCTAATAAGAATTGAAGAAATAGTCAAAGAATAACAGAGGATGAAATAGAAACATGATTGTGAAGAATAAGAACGGAGGTTAGACAATAAACACATTATTTTCTTGAATTTATGTCCCACAGATCTAACTCGATTTGAGCAGTTGGTAAAGCAACAATCCTTGATTGCTTTCTCTTAAGTGTGCTAGCTCATATGAAAGCTAGTCCAATTGGAGAATTTTAAAAATTTTTGAGAGAGAAGTTGGGTAGATTTATGTACTTGAAAAGCTAGAGGGAGGTTTTGTGAAGAGGGGAGAGAATGTCTAAAGAGAAGTAGAGTTTCCCCTAAGTGGAAACTTGATGATCTAAAGACAAAAATGCACAGCTTTTTCTTAGGTTAAAGAAGACGATGAATGATAGGAAGGGACGTCCTCTTTGTAGGGGAGGAAATGCGCTTGACTAAGGAATGGACCTATTAAAAAAGAACATAATCACATAAAAAATCAAGTGAAATAAAATCAATCAAAATTAACTTTGTGCTAATTTAAAGGCTGTTTACTTCATTGATTGGGCCTTCCATGCAAAATCTTAGTAAATTCATGCTTACGATAGGTCTAGCGGTCGAAGGACAAGCACACCAGCTACCACAAGTGCTAGCGGTGGCCGCTGGGCCATATATTATGCCGCTTGGTTGGTTAGCATGGCAGGCTCCATTTGTTTAGGCCATAACTTTCTCATCTGATATCCCATCGATGTGGTTTGGAAAACTAACTGAGTTTAGTTCTTATCAGACCAAGTTCTATGAATTTCGTATAAGTATGAAAAGCATTACAAGCCTAAGGGTGAATATATGTGGATTTTTGTGCACGTGTTGCGATCTGACTGATGCCTTTTGTGTTGCTTTGAAACATTTATGAATTAATCCATGAAGAAATATTTTGGGTTTTCAAATGCCTTAACATATGTGGCTTATGTGAAATATTTTAGGGTTTTAAATGCTTTTTGAAACATTTTAGGAGTTAATCAATAAAGAAATATTTTTTGTATACGAATAAGCTATGAGGAATTTAAGAATAATGTTGCTTTACCATTTGTGGGTTATGTAACTGTCATTGTCGGGTAATAATGCACAGAGCATGCAATGTGATTTGTTTAAAATCTCACGTGCACCAATTTTGTGCTTACAGGAGCCCCCAATTTGGCAGATGTCGTTAGGGCAAAGCACAGAGTGTGCGATGTCATGGAAGAAGGTATGCAAATGCAAAAGTGAATACAATGGCGTGAGAAAGAATCATTTTCAGAGCCTAGAGAGAGATGTATATAAACAAGGCTTTGTTTAGCTTTTTGCAATTTCGGAGTGACAGATCTCTAAATTTGTGTGTATGTTTACTGAAGGTCTCACCAATGAGATCAACCACCTGCAGCTAGAGTAAACTAAATGTCCACCTAAGGTCACTTCTACGAGGCCAACCTCCTATATCCAGGGCAAAGGAAAGGGTCCACCTCGGGCCTCTCGAAGAAGCCCAATCTCTTACAGTTGGGTGAAAATGAAGGAGTCCACCTAGGGTCTCACCTACAAGATCAACCTCATATGGCAAAGATAAAAGGGAATAGTCCACCTATGGACTTGATCGGGTGCAAAATGTGATTTACTTGCACCCCATTTCACCGAGGTTTTTTTTGGCGTGTAATAATCATAATTTTGAGATTTTATTCTAGGTTCTTGTCTTTTGTAGGGAATACGGAGATGTGAACAAACCTTAAGCTGAAAGAGCGTGTGAAGTAACAAGATGGAGCCAGGTGTGAACATGCTGAAGAAAGAGCTCCCGAAAGTTTGGAAGGACCTTCTGAGACATCTATGTACGTCTACACTACACCCAAGCATCACCCATGGCGGCCTCGAAAAAACAGAAGTCGAGTGAGACAACCAAAGAAGTCAGGACAAGACATAGTCAAGTTGTAGCTAGACTATGACTATCAACATGATCGTACTCTTATTTCCTACTACTGTAATCTGCCTATAGAGAGTTAGCATTGGCAGCCGTTGCCATCTGGCATGCGCCCGAGCCAAAGCTGCTGCCTAACTGCCTACTATTGGTGAATTTAAGAATTTGCATAGTTTGTTCATGTAACGTGGCAGGATCATGCCAAACCTATAGATTTGGGGCTATAAATATCCCCCTTCCCCCATTTGTGAAAGCAAATAGGGTTTGCTTACTTTCTAAGCTTTTTAGATTAGTTCTTAGGGGTATTTTGCTATTGCATTCGTATTTTATGCTATTTAAGTTTTAATCTTAAACATTTGATTCTTTCTTAATGCTATCACTCTTCATGCTCTTCAATTTACTGGTTAGTTTGCTCAATCTCTCTCCTTTACTCCACTCTTTTAGCATTCAAATCTTCTTCATTTGGGTTAACTTTATACTTTAATAATGTGTTCTACATTTTAATCATGTTTTATTCCTTTCTCTACTTTCAACCCCCTGCTTATTTCATGTCAGGGTATGAGAATCCACTTTGGAAGTGTTGCTTTATTATAGATTACATTAGAAGTAGTTTGTGTTAGATTTGTGGCAGAAAATCTAACATCACCATTGCTTCCTTTTGGATTTAAGGTCTCGAGGTAATTTTCTGTCTCTATGCTCTTCTCTCTTTGATACTTTCTTAGTTAATAGTGTTTCATTATTAATGTTTTGGTAATTTAAATCATATTAGATTTAGTTTTGCTCAATATCAATCTTATTAGTTGATTATGGTTATGTTTTAATTGGAATTAGTTAATCATACTTCAGTATTCGATTAGTTAATTTGATCCTATTTTTAGTGATTTTCTTGCTTTTATTAGTTTAGATATGGCTAGGTTAAATATAAGCTAGATCAGCTAATAATTGGTTTGATTTCAACACCATCTCAGAGGATGCCAAATTTATCTTATAATTCTATACTTACAGGGCTCTCCTAGAAGGTCAAGTTCCTATGGCTAGGACCAAGGAAAGCTTAGGGTCTCTCCTAGAAGATCAACCTCCTATAGTCAGGATAAAAGGGAGGTCCACTTAGGGTCTCCCTTATAAGGGACTCCTATAAATAGAACAAAGGGGAAATTACTAAGTGGGGTATCTCCTATAAAACCAGCTTCATATGGCTAGGATAAAGGTGAAGGTCTATCTAGGGCCTCTTCTACAAGAACCATCTTCTATGGTTAGGATGAAAAGAAGGCCTATCTAGGTTCTCTCCATAGACCAACATCCTACGGTCAGGACAAAGTGAAAGGGTCCACCTAGGGTCTCAGCTGCAAGACCAGCCTGCTATGACTAACACAAAGGTTCCTGTTACCTACAACAACAAAAAATGGGTTTTTTGTGACCTATTACTTGGAAAGGGCATGAAGAATCATCTATAATCGGGAAAGGCAATTTGTAGCCACCTAAGACAAGGTAAAAAGAAGTATATCTACCTAGGACTAGGTTGATAATATGTTTGAGCACCTACAACTAAAGAGGAAAGATACTGGGTATATATGACTAGGGATGGAAAGAATCTTCTCTTCTATGATTAGGAAAAGGGAGTTTCAGCCACTAACATCTAGGAAAAAGGGTTCTAGCTAACTATTACTAAAAAAAGAGTGCTATTGCCACCTATGACTAGGCAAGGAATTAAAGGTTTGACAATACAATGGGGGATTTTAGCCATCTACCACTAGGAATTGATGTTCTTAGCCTCCTATGAACTAACGACTAAAGTGAGAGCATTTCTAATCCCTACAACTAAATACAGTGGATATCTAATCAAAAACGTGTTTCTAGCTACCCACTACTAGGATAAGAAATGATTGACCTTCTTATGACTAAAAAGGTGAGAAATCTACTTAATTTGATGTTATGATATGTGTGATTGTAGAGGTCAAGCCCTTAAGCCACATAAGTAATATTAGGAAGGCAAGAAGGCTAAGGTTAATACATGTAATGCCAAGATGTACATACAATATACTACAAAGTAGGGGTGGGCAATGGACCAGGTCGGGTTGGGTTAGGACCTACCCATTTGCAAAGTAGACCGGGGCAGGTCAAGGTCAGACCGTTAATCATTTAGGCTAGGTTGAACCTTTTGTGTAAATAAATGGGTAGGGTTGGGTCGGCCCATTGGTGATCAGATGTTGGCCCATTTTAAAATAGAACAAACTTGCAAAAAAAAACTGTGTATAACAATAATTATTATGTATAAAGCATTGGTAATAAGCTTAACTAATTGTATCATATCAACTAATGTGTCAAGTAGCTTCAAAAAATAATAGGTTACTAAACGGATTGTTAATGGGTCGACTCGATTCGACCTGTTAATATGCCTTCATGGGTCGACCTACTATGGACTCAGTCCATCATTAACCCCCCTTTATTGGCCCTATTTTAAGCGGGTCCACTTGCTTGACCCAATTGGTACTCAGTCTATGGCCCACCCCTATTACAAAGAGACATATGGATATTCATTTGTAAGATGAGGTAAAAGTGTCTTGTTCTATTTGGATATCATTAAGAAGCTATAATAGTACCCAATAGGGTTCCTAAGTGTGTTTTTTTGTCACGCCTAGGATAGGTTGTCTTTAGGTAACTAGTGAGATAATCCAGCATACAATCATCAAAGTTTCTTTCTAAAGGAAGCACTTCATTTCCTGGGAAAGTAGCCACTGGTTGTTCTCTTCAATGTTGTTATCTCCATAGGTCTCTTGCTGAGATGGTGTAAAAATGAGAAGAATGGATGCCATCTATACCTTGTTTCAAGTACATAGATTTATGTGCGAACGGGCATGTATGTATGGGTCGAATGCAAGCATGTATTCAAAGTCGATGATAAGCCTACGTATGAGGGAAAGCAAGGGCTAAGCTCCTAAGCGGATATGCGCTATTATCTATACAAGTGAAGGGATAAACACACATTATTTAATGTGTTGGACAAATAATGAATTGATAGGTGTATGGATGCCTCTATGTATGGATGCATATGCAAGACTCAGATAGGCCAGGCATGGTTTGGTGCCATTGGCTAAGGTATGGTCTAGAGACAACTCCAATTGGCCTGGATAGATAGGAGTAGGTCAAGCTATGAATGGTGGGTATGGCGACTAAGTCTGGATTGGCTAGATGGAGTAGTGAAATCATTTTTCCCTCTTCTTTTGCCTAGCTCGCCTTGTGAGATTTTCAAGCTAGCCCATCTTTCTCTTTTTTTCCCCTTTTCTTAACCCTAGATTCATCATTAGCTAGAAGTATGAAAAGAATAAAGGGGTTGTGTACAACAAAACCAGTAAAGAAGTATGTTTATCAATGATTAAGCTTACATTAACTTGAACTTGGGATAGAAAAGAAAAAGTGACTCAACACACGACATCATATCCTCTAAATTCAAAAAACTCAAGGTCCCTTGTGTAGGGCGGTCTCAAGTAAGAGAAGTTGTCCTCATCTGAACATGCTTTCCAGGTAATTCTTCAAGGTCCAACAATCTTCAATATCATAGCCCTATGCTTAGTGATATTTGCAATACTTATTTAGGTCCTATTCTTGGACTTTTATGTGTCCTTTATTCAGGTTTAATTGACAGAAGGATGATCTTGTGTTCTAATTCTTGAGCATATGTAGTTCCAATAGGGGTATATTCGGTTTAATGGTTTAGATCATGTACGTCCATACTTATAGAACCGTTCTCTTTCTAATCCCTATTCTAATAATCATCTTTCCAATTGTTAGTAGCTTTTGTGGGGGTTTCTTCAGCCAGCTCTTCTTCCAAAAGCATGCCAATACTCCTTAATGTCGTGAAACTTTCAAAGGGTGTGAATCATAGGTGTTGTTCGTGCGTGCGTTATAAGTTTCTGATAAATAATCTGACTTGATCAGCCTTTGACCCACCATATAGGTGGGCATTGCCCTTTATTGGGTAAGAAAGTCAGAAAATCCTTCCTTTACTTCTTGCTTGATTAATTCTAAGTCACTATCTATGGTTGGTAGGTCAACACTGCATGAATACTGACATAGAAATTCCTTGCAAAGATCATCTCAATTCATGACCTTTCATAGGTTTACAACATTGCACCATCTCATTGCATCCTTGGCAAACATCTAAGAAAATATGATGCAGGAGATATCTTTGTCAATTCCTTTTAAAGTCATGGCACTGATAAAATTCCTCACATAGTGGCAAAGACTTTCCGTTCCGTAGAATTGAAATCTGGCATGGTGAATTTCGTGGATAATTTTTCTTTTGGGAATGAAGTGAATACCGTATAATCATTAAAGTAATTGTTTAACAAGGAACTTAAGGCAACTATTCTGTATGATTTACTCATGGATCAATTTAAGGAGTGCTCTTCTTCTATTCTATTTCATTCTTCTTATTATTTGGCTCTCCCTTTCTATCGTCTTCCTGTTCTTCATTATAAGGTTTCTCATTGTCGCCCCTTTGGGGTTCCTTGGTAAGGTTTTGCAGTCATCTCCATCTTATTTTCACTCTCCTCAATTGTAGTCTGCATTCTCTCTAATATCTTCATAAATTGAACCATTTTGTTGGTTCTTGCCATTGGAATAGGTGAGGGATTAGACTTTGACTTAAATTTTAACCTTGACCCAATAGGTGAAATTTGCCTGGACTCTTTTTAAGATAGGAGCCTCCCTGTTTGTGGATTTCTATCGTATGTTTTATTCCCTTCGCTATCCTCATCAATAAGGCGATGGTTTAGTGGAGTGAAATGTTATAGAGGTAAATAATATAAATGAAAGGTCTTTAGCATAGACTCTCTGCTAAACAAAATGACTAATGACTTCTAGTCCAGCAAGAAACAAATAGTGGCTTGGTGAGCTTAAAAGTTTGTGTCGGGATGGGAATAAATTGGGTTAAGATTTTGGTGTAGGCTGAAATAGGGCCTTAGCGTAGATTAGGTCCTAAGTTGGGCTTAGAGAGCTGACCTTTGAGCCTAGATTGGACCTATGTCTATGCAAGATAAATCACGGGCCCATACTAGGGTTAAATATAACTTTAGTTTAGCTTTCCTAGAAGATTCTAGCTTAGGCATGTGGATAAACCTATGTATACTCATCAATGGGCCCTAGATCTAGGGAATGGATTTATATATGGATCCCTATAAAGTCACCACTATAAGGACTACATCCTGAAGTTCATGCTCTGGATGTGGTTCCCCCATGAATAGTCAGACTCATTTGTTAGATATTTAGATTCAAAACTAACTTTTGTATTATCTTTTGTAAAACGGTCAAACTATAGCAAACCCAAAGAACTCGACTAGAGTCTTGATCTAAAAACCTTCTCGGTTCCCAAGTTAGAACCAGGTCCAATCTTGAAGTCTGGTTCCAGAGAGTATAGGCTATTCGATCTACAGAACTGGGCAATAGCCCTGCTCTAGGAGGCCGATCAGGTTCCTAGGCCAAAATTGGGCCGAGTTCCTATTCCAAACAATGGTGCTGTCATGGATCCGTAAACTGTTATGCTCCAATTCGAAAAATAAAAGTAAAATAAAAATACTATAAAAAAAATAGCAAAGTTGATTAATAGAGTTACTAATGAGTTTCGTAAGAAATTTACAAACCAAATTCACTTTTTGGAATGGGTGACAACCAAAGGGACACCGAGGGGACAATTGGTACGTGTGAACTATAAATCGAGGGGACACCCAAAAGGGACAATTAGCTCCATCAAATAAGGCTTTTGAAATGCTTTTGAGTAATCCCTATTGTGGGCGACAATCTAACTCTATACGCTCAAATCGAGGATCCAGATTCGGGGCTAAACGTAGGATGATGTAACGAAGTGCATCACGACACCACCCGTCAACGCCGACAACCTTTACTAATCAATACAGGAAATTAAGATTAACTATAGTACAAAACTATCATGCAACATATTAGTATAAAATTATAAGAATTAAGAATACAATGCTAGCATAGAAGAATTCAAGGAAATAATGTAAATAATTACACTGGGTAGGGCTAAACTAATTAAAGATTACATCTTTGTTGCACCTGAAATTAAATGAAATAAAGATAAAAAAGGTACAGGGAAGGAAGGAAGGTCTAAGAGATTGGTGCCTCAAGCTACCTGCTTGAGTAACTTGGACAACCTAGGGATTTAGTAATATCAAGTTTGGACTTGTGCCTTGGTAGGTTTTGAGGGTAGACTTAAGAAGGGTTTGGTTAGATTCTCTTTAGTAGTCTCTAAGAGTTTTACGGGATTTGATTGTGGCTCATCTCCAATTATTGGAGTATGTCTCTTTAATTTTCTAATGATCTCTCGAATTTTCTAATGATGTCTAACCCTAGTGGGTAGCCCCCCTTTCACATTGCTTGCTGGTGCAAACTAAGTTGATTAAGAAGAGGAGACTTGATTCAACTCCCAATGGGCTTAATCTAAACAAATTATGTATCCAAATAGAACTATAATACCTAAAACTCATTTGAGAAGTGGAGAAGAGCTCTAAGAATCCAATCGGATTCCTACTGAAAGGTACCTAGCTCTGTTATTGGCCTATTCACGTAAGAATCCGACTAGGTTTTCTAGGCTAGCTGAGTTGTAACTTGTTTCGGACAAAACATTCTCATTCGGCGTCTATTTTAAGTGATTCCTTTTTTTTCCCAAAATCTTATTGAGTCCAGTTTCTAAAAACACTGATTTCATATTCTTGGATTAGTGTGTTAGATAATATAAATAAAATAGTGAACATGTATCATTATCAGTGCACATCTTAGTAATCGACTTATATCCTTTATGTTGCTTACTAACCTTTGACATATGATATGCCATTATGAAGATTGTTCAATGATGAATAGAAATGTCTAAACTCAACAGTTTTATGCCGTCTGAAGTCGGGTGAAAATATGAAATAAATCTCAACTAAACATCAAACACTATTAATTTGGACCTGTTTGGGCTTTGGATCCTTTTAGCCTTTAATGGGCATATTTGGGTTTAGATGTCAGGCTAAGGAATATTGACATATTTTATGGTCCTCATTTTCAATGCATAGGGGTCCCTTATTCTCATTTAATTAGTTTGTCATCATTGGGCATTTTATAAAAATGGGACGCTCTCTAGGTGTCTAGACTTACGGTATTGAAAGGCTTAGTCGACAGGAAACTAAGTTTTCTAATGCATGTTAGTCTTGGTTCCCTATGAATGGCTGGTCGAGAAATGCTTCTCTCTAACTTGTGGTCACTGGGCAAAGTTTTATTTAATAAGTTGCAACTTATTGCTTTAGATTCTATTTCAGGAAATTAGATTACATCGAGTTACAAGGCAAACCTAATCAGGTGAAAAAAAAAAAGAAATGGGTAAAAGTAACAACATTACAGCTTTAAGGGTTTTCTTAAGAGCTCTTGTTGTGTGATACACTGAGGTCTAGGTTGGGTGTTCTATCATATTCTGTTGATCATATGATTTAAAATAGATTGTTTATTGAGAAATCCTAAATGTTGCCTAATGATGAAACTTTTGATATGTTAGATATAGGCAAAGCTAACCTAGTAAATAATATGGTTTTTGACGATGTTCCATCTCTGTGTACCAACTTTCAGGTCCGAGCCTGCATTAGTGTTTAGACTCCAAAATGACACTAGATGGTTTTTTTTCTTTCATACATATTTTTTTGTGGTATATGATTTTGCCACTAATGAAGTGGTAGGGATTGGTAGAATATGAAGGGTTGTATTTCCTGAGAAATTTGCCACCAATTAGGGAGAATAAATAGTAGAAGAATAGTGTCAATAGGCAACAAATTTAGTTCGAGTCCCTATTAGCTGCAACACAAGAGACTTAGTCATGCACCTCTGAATAAAATAAAGCACATTGTTGGATTGGCAACTTAGAAGTTCAGATAATAAATCCTATGTCACATGTCTTTTGGCTATTTTCACTAAGTTACCATACTCATGACAGTAGGAGTAAGGTACATATGGGCATTTGCGGTCCATAAACATGAAGTTCACTAATAGATTACAATTACTTTCTTACTATTGCTGATGATGTACTAGATGCCACCTAGATTTGTTTACTCAAGCATAAATCACATGTTTTGGATACTTTGAAATATTTTGTGAATTCATGTCTGCATAATTTCAACCAAAGGTTAAGCTTACTAGATTTTATAATGCACTTAAATTTGATACTACAACTTTCAACAACTCCTTAGCTCTTATAGAATCTCACATCAGATATCTTATGTGGATATGCCTTAGTGAAATGGTAGACTGGACCAGAAGTATACATACATGTTTTAATTGGTAGGACTCTAACATCTCAAGCTTGACATCCTATTAGATTTGGGGGGGCTGTGTGTTACCTATTATATGCATTATAAAATTTCAAAGCTTAAGGGAGTGTTTTGTGTTTTCTTACACAAAATATGGTTGTTATAGACCATGAAAACATTTCGTCAAGAAAGGTTCAATTTTGTTATCAATATTTTTCCTTTCCACTAGGACAATGACAAAGCACATATGTAGCACACAACAGTCTCATTAACTCAAAATCAATGGGTTGAAGAAGCCATTCCTAACATATCCCATGACATAACTTCAAAAGATACATCTTTTGATCCTACATCCTTTCCACTTATATTAGTGGGTAATACTCAATCTCTTATGCATGCAGCTTCATCGGTGAAAGAGATAGTTTGAAAAGGTGGACTAGATCAAAGGGACTTATTACAATAGAAACCTAGCAACAAATAATATTTTCTGTTGGTAAAAGATAATTTTTACCATCAGATTGATTTGTTTGTTGGTAAAATAGCTATGAGTTTGTGGCGCCAAAGGAATACAAATGAATTGCAACTGAGCAATGCATCTGATGGTATTGTTAATACATTACAACAACATTTACGATGTCCAAATGTTTTGTTGGTATATGTTACAGTTATACCAACAAATTGTGAAAAGTAAAAAGCTATGTTGGTATTGTTCATTATGGTGTATACCGCGAAAACGATTAAATAAATATATACTTAAAAATATTATCTAATTCTATTTTTTTAAAATTAGGAGTGTCAAACTAAAATTAAGTTATCATGATCAATATTAAATAAGTATATATTTAACGATTATGTCTAATTTTATTTTTGTTATAATTAGGAGTGCCAAAATAAAATTAAGTTATTATGACCAAATTAAATAAGTATATATTTAAACATTATGCCTAATTTTACTTTTGTTATAATTAGGAGTGCCAAATTAAACTTAAGTTATTATGATCACAAACATAAATTAGTTATAATAATATGGAAAAAAATATAAAGTAGGCAAATAGATATAATATAACAATAAGGGCCTAAAATATCCAACATCTAGTGCCAAAAACTAAGATCTGTGGGTAAAAATGAGTTTTTGCAACAGACGCAGTTATTTCTTGGTATTATAGTTTTTAATTTTGGAGGGAGGAATGGGTCCGAATATTGCCAACAATCTAATTTTTTGTTGGTGTTGTAATTACATTACCAACATATTCATCTATAAAAGAATTTCTGTTGGTATTAAAAAGTATGTTATCATGGGAAAAATTAAATAACTATTTAAAAAATACACATTTGGAAATAAATAAAATAAAAAGTACTAATTAATTAGACTAGGGAAATAAAAATACACATCGATCTGCAGCATTTGGAAATAAAAAAGTACTAGGTAATTAATTAGACTAGGTAATTACCAACAAAAATTTGCTCTTTCCACTTGCAGCGTCTCGCGTAGCCCCCAGAAAAGAGAAACAGAGCAGTAGTGCAAAAAGGCAAATACCCGAACATCCCAAAAACCTCACACCTAAACCTAGTTCTTTTTCTTGATCAATCGAATGCAAGTTCTTCAATTTCGTCATCTTCAAGTTCTTCGATCGACTCTTCAACCTTAAAACCTAAACCCCACTTTGCCTTCTTCATCAATCGCCATTGCTATCGGTTTCTATGTGTTCGTGGAGTCAGAATCTACAAATCGCCATTACTGTTTGTTTCTTGGTGTTCGTGGAGTCAGAATCTACAAATCACCATTGTTATTGCTATCCTGGTGTTCGATTCTAAAGCTTCGAAGGTATGTGTTGGTCCTCTGATCTTCTCTTTAAATTTCCTCTAAGTTTCTGAACATTAGATTATGTCGATGTAGATAATTTCTAGACGGTTTGGTGCTGGAAAATCGAGGGTTTGGTGCGGAAAAATAGAGGGTTTGGTGCAAGCAATTGGCCAATTTCTTGATGGTCTGATCGAGGGTTTCCTGAAGGTATTTTGTTTTTGAAATTCTCTCTTGACATGAATCTTTACTTTATATTTATATAGGGTCTTTACTTGATATGAATTCAATTGATGATAGAAATCTTTGATTGTTTTGATTGATTACTTTGGATGTCAATTACAACGCGTCAAATTGGATATAGCAGTGGTATTCCTTCATCAAGAGTCAGTTCGATTCTCATGTGTGCTTTGTTTGTTAAGGAATATGTCCTTAATTGGATTCATATGTTTGTTAAGGAATCCATAAAAAGATTGCTTGCACCAAACCCTCTATCATAAATATAAAGCAAAGATCCCTCTGTCTATCATCGAGGGTTTGACGCATTGTAATTAACGCATTATAATTGACCCTTGATGAAGGATTATGTCCTCTGCTTTTGGCCCATTTTTACCGTTTTATCATAAAGGGAGAGTTGTAGAGAGAATGATGGGGAGATGAATGCATTTTATGGACAGATCACAAGGAGACAAAAGAGAGTTAGCAGTGAACTGTTTAGAAGGATAAATTTGAATCTCTCTCCTTTTCTGCTTATCATTTTTCCCATTTCCCTTTTTTAATAGTATCATCTACTAATCAATGAGGGAGGTCTTGATTTGAGGCATTGTAATTGACGAATGTATGTGAAGAAGTTGTGCCTAGCTACTTTGAATGGATATATGTAAATAACTCCTTTTTTTAATTTAAGAAAAGCATAACTTAATTTGGCATATGAGTGTTTCACACATAATCAAAAATCATTTTTAATTTTTGTGTAATTATTATTGAATGCCTAGAAATCTATGTAATGTGAAGGGGGGGAAAAAACAACCTTATTCTAATAGAAGTGAATGCCATAAGTGCATAATCGAGTACTATATTGTATTGAAATAATTGTCATCATTTACAAATGGAAATGTCAAATAAATTAACTAGATGATATTTAAAACTGAAGTATCACATCAAAATAGTATAGAGATATATTAAGTTTGACAACAGAATATATATCAAGTCTTGACCCGACAACAACGTTGATCTTTCTTTGGCATAGACTTGAAGACAAAAATAGAACTTTGCGTTGCATTTGTTCCTTCACCATGCTCTGTAAACTATAGCACATGTCCCTCACCATGCTCTTTAGCCTGCAACATAAGTTAGCAACCCACATTAATTGATCATTGAAAGAATGGTGTTGAATTAAACACTCTGATGCATCTATTGTAGCATCTCTTATTTGGGCTGTGTCAGGGGCGAGCTTGTGAGCATTAACACTTTTGTAGTCTCTCCACTGTTAGTGGTAGTGTTCTAGTTAACACTTGCTTACTGGGTTTTAACTAGAACTGAGAGAGGTCAATACAGACTAACAGAAAACTAAAATGATTATGACGCCGATGTTAATAAATTTTCTATCTGCATGGTAGAATATTCATATCAGTGCTATGGTATTTGGTTATGGAAAAATAACAATTGTCGAGTTATTATGGACTCAAAACACAAAAGCTAAGGGGAGAACCTTGTGGTGAATGACGTCTTAGCAACTGGTTATAGTTGAGCACTCAAGCTACTGGGGTTTTGAAGTCACAGCTGAGGGTCAAGCTTGCATCTCCACTGGAGTCTATAACCTATTCTGCTAGCCTCAAGTCTCCTGGGACCTCAAATAGCTTTGAATTATGATGTCACAATCCCTATCATCATTCTGTTGGGATCCCAAATAGAAATGAGGATCCTAACGAGGTAAGTATGGCCTATTGATGTATATCATTCAGAAAGTTTTGTAGAGTCTCTTCTATTCCTCTAGTAGGCTGGGTGTGGAACTGCTATCCTTTTGGCCAGGTTTATTTGACTGCAAACTCAATCAGGGAGAAATTCTTTATGTGTGGTGGCTGATATGACAACGAAGACATTCAGAATTGAACATGGATTCAAGCACTTAAAACCAATGCTGTCTATGGTAAAATCATATGTTAATCAAAGGACACAGGTATACAATGGAAATTGTTCAAGGTACAGGCATACAGTAATTAGGGAAAGCATCATCTATCTTGTTTAGTGTCCTTTTGGTCAGTATCAATGTTTAGTCTACCTTCTTATTTGGTTGTCTATCACTACTAGAAAAAGGACTTCTAACGATGGAAAATTTCGTTCGAAGTCTGTTTTATCATCGTTAGAGCCTTTAACAATCCAAAAAAAGTTGGTCGTTGTTCGTCGTTGTTGGTTCCGTCGTTAATACTTTTAACAACTATCTGAATATTTTCGTCGTTATAATCAGTGACGACCAAAAAATGTTTTTTTCATCGTTGATTAGCTAATAACAATGAACTATTTACTGAAAACGATGAAATTATTCATCGTAGATTTCACATTAAGAGCTACTTGCCATGGTTTTCAAGTTAATAACGACAAACATGTTTCATACTTATCATTTAGAATAAGTAGCTATAACGAATTTGTTCATTGTTAAAAATTAAAATTTCAATAGAAGAGTTCTGTCAATTTATTGTCACTGATGATAATTACTCGAGTAACACTATTACTGTCAAGTTCAATCACCTTCATAAAAAATTGAATTCAAATAATTAAAAAGAACATAGCAAGATCAAA
>NCQS01010537.1:0-18184 GCA_002740445.1 Pachycereus pringlei
CACAGTTCTCCTTCTCATAATCCCCTTTATTATTCTCCTCACCACAACTCATACTCTTTCTCTCCTCTCCTCTCCTCAGAAACTTCCCATTTCACTCCATCCCAATCCACCACCACCCCTGGTTCCTCCTCTACCTCAATACTAAAGTCATCTGCTGCGAAAAACTCAATCAAAAGCGCACTTCTTTCAACAATCAAAAACACAAGAACTCATTACCATCTTTAAATCAATTAACTATTTCCTCTGAACACAAGATCATTAATCGAGCTTCGACTTGAGCTCCAAGGTTCCGAATACCCGAAAATCGAAGCAAAATTGGGCGTACCAAAAGGAGCAGAGAGACTTAAATCTGAAGCAAAAATTAGAAAATTTTGAAAAGAAAGCAAAGCTTATGCCGAAAAAGGGAGAAGCTTTTTTGGCTCCAATAGGAAATCTCTGATTGTTTGTTCCAGTAAGAAAAAATGATTTTTAGTGGGAGATTAAATTAGGGGGAAAATGAGGCGGAAGCTAAACCCTAATTGAGGAAATGCAGATTTTCTCTCTGGTCAGTGATTCTCTCTCGAAATGGAAGTTGGGAGAGAGAAAGAGAAGAAAGGCGTTCCGGTGAAGGTATTCGGACTTCGGAGTATCTGCTCCGGTCAGGGGTCTTGGTTTTCAAGCAAAACGTGAAAGAAATTTGAATTTTTTTAGAAAAAGGAATTAGAGAGTTGGGAAAAAAAAAATGCAATGAAACAAAAGTTGATGTGAGTGTGCAATTTGCGAATGAGACGAGAACACGTGTGGAGCACATTGAGAGATTTTACTTTGCCTTTTTAAAAAATGCTAAAATTATTTTTTTTAGATAAAAAATGCTAAAATTATTGAATTACCACAATTGTTTTAACTCAACAAAAAAATGATTACCAGGCTCAACTTCTGAAAAGAAAAGTCCGAGACGCTAGAATTTGATGTTGTACGGTTAACCATCAAGAAGCAACTTATTAATCATGCTTGAGATATCGAGAATTATAATCTTCGTAGATAGAAGAGCTATTAGTTATGAGTATATTGCATAAGTAAATAGCTGATTTTAATATTTTTGAATAGGTTTGATTAATAGTTAGTAGACTTAACAGTTTGAAAGTAGGTTTGTGAGTAGATTGAAGTAGGCTTGACTAGCCATTAATAGGATTGAACAGACTGGAGCAGATTTGACTAACAGTTATCACGTCTAAGTAGGTAAGAACAGTTACCAAATTCAATATGCTCATAACGAAGAGGCTCATACTCCATAGTGCCAATAGAGGCATTTTAACTCATGAGAAGTACTTATTCAGACTTATTGCTGAAACATGCTGAAAAGTTGTTGAAACATGCTAAGACATACTCAAATGTGCTGAAACATATTTATCCATGCTGAAATATGTTAAATGGTTGAAGAAAATATAACTAGATATTTTCAATAAATACTTAACAGTGCTTAATTGTGCTTAATTTTACTAAAAGCTGTTGAATTGTGATGAAAGTTGTTTAATACAGATGATAAATACCTATAATAAGTCGAAAAGTACATGCTTACTCTGCTAAGGTAATTTTAAAGATCATGTCTCCTATACAACGGGTGATTAGGAATTCATTTAGTAGTTTTTATGCTTTATATTTATAATGCTTGTATTGTCTTGCTAACAAAAATTATGACTTCATTTTTTATAGGGATTTTGGAAAATAATAATCTAAACTTTGGGGTGGTGGAAACCAATAATTTAAACTTAAGAAATAGGCGTCAACGCTTCGAACTTTCAACATTTTTACTGCTAATAATACGTATTACGGGAAAACCATACTCCAGTGCTCCTATTTCGGCTCATTATTGGGTAATTTTTTAAAGTATGGATTATTAATGGTAGAAATATCGAAAGTTCGAATCGCTACTGACTATTTCGTAAGTTTAGATTATTGACTTTCACTACCCCAAAGTTCGGATTATTATTTTCCAAAAACTTTTTTTTATATTAAAAAATTGATATTTGTTATGAGGAAGATAAGATCACGCAAGATATTTAAATACTTGCAACAGGTTATATATATAAAATCACCATGTTACTTGCAACAGGTTATATATATATATAATGTTAGTTTCAAATCATGAAAAAATACGCAAAATTTAGTGTGTATGTTCTAATCATCGGTGGATGTCGATCCACACTGCCGTAACAGTGCTTGTGGACACTATTAGCCGAAAAAATATTCAATTTTTGCATAAAAATCCTTCAATTTTTTTTTTTTGGGGGGTTGCAGGAATGCCCATAAAAATTAATTGATATTATAAATTTATGAAATTTTTAAAATGAACACCGCTGCATAAACGTTGAAGGTTATATATATGTATGTTTGAATAACTATCAATCTTTCTATGAATACGTTGAACGATAAGTACCTGATGGAAATTCATAATTACATTGTGAATTTCGAGAGGTCTGGATACAAATGAGCAAATTTCAAATTAAACAATTTATTACACTGTAATTATTATCATTTGAAAAATCAAGAGTCATATTTAGGTTGTAATTATCACACGTCCTTTTTTTATTTTCTCGAACCAAAATATTGTGAAGCAGATTAGTAATATACAAAATGAAGTCCAACAAAAAAAAGGCCAAATTCATTATGATATCATATTCTACTAAAACAACAAAAACGTGAAAAAACCACAAAAAGAATTGTCATAGCATCGTATTGATTATTACATAGACTATTCCGTCGTGCATCGCATGAAGACTAAACAATAGTCAGAATAATACTCCAAACTCATCTGATGCTCGTAAATAATTATACTATTAACTTTGTTGATGACATATTAGATGACTTCCTGTTTACTTTTACCATTAGTTATTCAAACAAAGAAATTGCGATAATATAATTTCTAAAAGTTTTTCTATCAATTTACTTGTAAATTATTTTTAACATAATTACTTATAATCTTCTGTCGTGGCATTATAATAAGCTCTTTAAAACGGTGAACTGCTTAAAAAAAAACTTTTTAAAAAATCTGAAAAAAATTTCATGCATTACACAAATTATCCAAACTAGTTCAATATAATAGTAGAAAGAATACGTGAGTCTTATGTCAATCGAAGCACAGCCATTAATACATAACTTTTGCCCCAAACATAGACAAGAACATTACTCCAGTAGTTTGTTTTTGGCTCGGCTATATAAGCTGTGGGACCCTCCCTAGTTCCCTGTCTACTAATTAACCCAATATTTTGCTCATGTTATCTCTTGGGTTTGTGTTTAGGTTTTTTCTTTAAAAAAAAAAAAAAAAAAACAACTTTGGCTGTGTTTTAATTCTTAGAAAGCATGTAAATTTCATACACGAAGTAACTAAATTAGTCATGTTTTTTAACTCATTCGGTCTATCAATGGCCACAATAAGCTCGCGCACTTTTTCTTGGGTGGTTTGGTTTTTGGGAGGGAGGGTGTCGAAAACACAAGCTTTTGGGTTAGATTCTGGTTCTATTAAATAAAATTAGTCATCTTAGTAGCATATAACAAATTAAGTAGTTGACAACAAGGAGGCGTCTACAGCTTGTCCCTCCACATACTACGTTTGCTAGGGTTTTCCACTAAACCCTAGGTCTCATTTTTTGACACATGGGTCTTTCACCGTCGTGTAAGCGTGGGATTTTTGGTCAGCATGTTGACTCCAGTTTCGTGAGTTTGTTTGCCAATTTTCCATTCAATTTTTTCTCGGATATCCTGAACAGTCCCTTGGCATATGGCATGTAGTACCTTTTTTTGGTATTTGGTTCCCCTTAACAATGGCAGATGATATGACAGATTATTACCAAAGACTGAACTTAGTGGCTATAGAAGACGAAATTATCAACTTTGATCTTGAGATGGGGGAAGATGTCAATGCCCAAGTTAGTCTCTATCTCATAGGAAAACTCAACATGAAAAGCCCCTTCAACTCCGAAGCCCTAAATTAGGTAAATTACATCACGGACCATCAAGGTATAGGTTAATATCTTTTTGACCCGATCATTTTGAAAAAATATTTTGAACTCCATCCAAGTTTGGGCAGATATTTTTTAGAATCAAAAGTGACTAAAATTGACTTTTAAATTACATAAAGTACCGTAAGTTCTTAAAATTTTCATTTTTAACCCCATTCCTTAAAAACTTACTTTCGAAGAATTTAATTTTGCGCATATGATATGTCACTCATAGGTACTACTCGAAACCCTCTTTCAACTGGTATCAGAGCCAAGTAATCAAAAATAATTAAGATAATTAAGTTAATTAATAGCTAATTAAGTTAATTAACCATGTTTAATGCTTGAATCATCACCTACCTACCCTGCTCCTAATTATTCACATATTGTTCATACGCTAGAAGGAACCACGTTAATAGCACCTTAATTAAACTATATCACTGATATAGTTTTAGAATTAAAAGTTGAATTAGTAAAAATTAAGACTAAAGTTAAGGAGTTTAAGAAATAATTGTCTATAATCCATCTTTCTTTAGTTAATGAAATTAGACATAGTACAAAATCTACTTTAAATATTAGTACTCCATTCTAACATAAATATCCTTTCCAAAATCCAAAAAATAAAAATTCATTTCCTTTGCATGATATAAAAATTCAAAAAGAAATAGAAGAAAAATCAACCAAAAAATCATCTGAGAAGGTAGGGAAAGAAGAAGAGGATGTAGTATAAGCAATATAATCTTTAAAAAGTATAGAATATGTTTGATAAAGAACAAAATCCAGAAGAATTAAACAAAATTATAGGCGACAGTTGATAAACAAGATGTATTATCCGATGATAATGAAGAGGCAAATAATATCCAGTTAGAAGAAGAAATTTATCAGCAGATGAACCTAATTAAACTAGAGGATCTTAATATTGTAACTTTTGAAGAAATTAGGAGGAAACTGGATAAAAAGTATGGTAAAATGATATTTGTATATGAACTCAATGAGATTGGAGAAGAACTTAATATAGATGAAATTGAGTTCAATCTACTTAATAATGTAGAACCTAAACTTGGAGAATTTGATGAATCTTCTAGAAGAAATACACATTTTATAAGATCTAAGTACGTTCCACAAGACAAACAATTAACTTTTTCTTTGGGATTATCCCAAGGAAAACCACGACCTTTTGAAGATATTGGCTAAGCCAAGCGGGATACATTTTAAATATCAATGGAGCTCGTAATAGAGAAGAAATATTTGAGTATTGGAAAAGAGTCATAAATAGTGTCGTAACTCTGAATACTACATAAACTGCTGTAAATTTTCTAAACTAGATCGAACATAATTTTTCCAATACTATAGCTGACTGCTATGATTTATTAAATGAGAATGGTAAAAATGCATTAAGAATGATGAAAATACCAGCTGAATGTTCAAAAATCTATGTAAGGAAATCAAAACCAAATTCATCAGAGCTAAAAATTAGGAAATAGGAAGAAATTAGAGGTTAAAGAACAAAATATGTTTAGAAGAAATTTAGATGAAATATGTTCACAAATCTATGCCCTAAAAAATGAAGATTTTTAAGGAAAGCCGCATATTGTCCTGCCAGAAAAAATAATTGTAAATGTTAGGCATGTAGAGAAGTAGGTCATTATACAAACGAATGCAAAAATAGAAAGAATAACAGGTTTATTAAAACATTAGGTAGTCTAGATTATTTTGAGCTTAACGAGGAAGAAACACTAGTTCTACCACTGAAAAACAACAAGAGAATTGTTGAAATTGTAGTATAGGATGAATACGAAGAGAGTGATTACAAAGAAACTAGTCATATGATGGAAAGTAATTTAATTAGTCCGGATGATCTTTAAGAAGAAGAATTTGTGGTAGGTAATGAGAATGAAGAAGTTAAAGGAGATTGGATCCTTCTCATAATTCAGAAAGATGATGATCTATAAAAAATTGATCTTTCAATTAAAGAGCAAATACATATATGAAATGATGGAAGGAGATCTAGAAATCAAAAACTGTAAATATAATATAGGAGAAGTTAATCTTATTAATTAAAAAAATATCCTTAAGCATAACAAAGATAGAAAGTATAGGTATATCTATATTGGAGGCATCCAATTCCAAATCACTACATTACAATATTATGGCAAAGGTATTGATCTTCATTCTTTGCTTTGTGATATCAGGCATATAAAATTTAATAATCAAATTATCACATGGATTAAGATCAATTTATGTGATGAATCAATACAATTCAATTGTGGATTGGGATATTATGTAAGCCTAAGAGACAAATTTGCCAAAAATTTTCCATCCCTTAAGATAAAAATAGTTGGGATGTACATGAAAAGAAGAGGATATCCACTGAAGATATTTTGAAAAATAATTTACAAATTAGATAATACTATAGATCCAAAGACTAAGGTAATAATGATAGAGATAGAGAAATTTGAAATCCTACTCCTATGTCAAAAATCCAAAGGATAAACTCCAATCCTCATGAGATAAAAATCAATATATCCTGGATATTTAGCTTTGCCAATCCCAGAATCAATGAGAAAAATGTAATAAAAATTGATAAAAATGGTAGAATTACCTCTAAACCACAATTATTAAAAAGCATGAGTACACGATCAAAATGTAGAGAAGGGTCTTCATTAGCTAAAGAAAAGCTTAAAGAAGATGATACAGTTAGTATAATTAGTGAAATGAGTACAATGAGTTTTGAACCCGCAAGACACAGTATAGACCGAATTATGAATCTAAATAAGAAAGTCATTGGGTACAAAATAAAAACTATTAGTGAACCAATATATGAAGATGAATTACTCAAAAACATGACAATGGAGATATGCTATGAGGTCACTAATACAAATTTTAATAGCATCTATATTCCAATAATGTATGCTTAGAAGTATATAATAGATATGAATTATGTGCCTACATCGATAGTGATTGTTCTGTGTGTTTTTTAAAAAAATTCATTATTCTTGGAATTTACGTGGAAAAAGTCGAGAATCCTTTACAAGTAAGGATAGCCGATAACAGCATTATGAGTCATAGAGAAACAATAGAAGGCTTATCCATAAAAATAGGAGGAGCCCAGTGCATTATTCCTATTCTATAGGCTATTGACCAACCCTCTCATGATATGGTAATTGGTAATAATTTTCAGAGGCTATATTCTCCATTCACACATACCATCAAACAAATAATATTCACAACAAATCATCACTCAGTTCATATTGATAAATTAAATAAAACTTTCACTCATCAGAAGATTGAGTTTACAGGCAGCCAGCGTGGTGAGAAGGTAATACCTATACAACATGAGATAGCACTAACAATCTTAATACTTGGGTTATCTATTAAAGAGCAAGTTGCTGAACAACAAGAGCAATTATGCAAAGAATTGTACTATAATAATCCTTTGAAAATTTGGGATAAAGATAAAGCACTTGCAAAGATTACTTTGTTAAGTCACAACACTATTATTGGAGTCAAATAAATGATATATATGCACCAGAATATCCAAGAATTTGACAAATAGGTCAAAAAATTTATAGATAAATGATTAATCAGGAATAGCAAGAGTCCTCATACCAATCTCGCTTTCATGGTAAGAAATCATACTAAAGAGAAAAGAGAAAAAAATAAGAATGGTAATTAATTGCAAAAGCTTACTAATAATACTATCTTTGATAGTTATTATATTCCTAACAAAATAATCACTTTCAATAGAATTCAAGTAGCCTCTTGATTCTCGAAAATCGATTGAAAATCTCCATACTGGCAAATAAAAATGGATGAAGAAAGAATTCTTTTAACTACTTTTAGTGCACCTCAAGAACATTATGAATGGATAGTAACACCATTTAGTCTAAAAAATAAATCTCAAATATTCCAAAGAAGAATAGATAATATCTTCAAATATCTTAATTACTGCTGTCTAGCTCACATCGATGATATCCTTGTCTTTTTCAAGACCATAAAACACACAAAAGCGATGCCTTAACTGTCACTCAAAGATGCATTGATTATGGCATTATCCTTGACAAGAACCAATGCATTTATGTTGAACAATAAATCGAGTTTTAAGGTCAAGAGATAAAAGTTGGATAAATCATCCTATAAAAGTATATTTTAGAGCAAATAGAAAATTTACCTGAAAAGATTGAAGATAGAAAGCAATTAGAAAGCTTTCTTAGATGTCTTACCTATAATTGAAATTTCATTAAAGATTTAGCTAAATTAAGAAAACCGTTGCTGCAGAAATTCAAGAAAGAAGTAAGTTTGAACATGGACCCTTAGCAATTCAAAGATTGTTTAAAATTTCAAAAAGATGTGTAAAAATATTCATGTTTTTAATTTGTCTAATGAAGGAGATAATTTTATTCTTGAGACGGATGCCAGCAATGAGCACTGAAGTGAAGTCTCAAAATTCAAAGAAAGAGAAAAACTCTGTAAATATTGCAGTGAAAGTTTTAATAAGCGATAATGCAACTATTCTATGATGGAAAAAGAAATCCTTGCAGTCATAAGAGGAATTAAAAAGTTCTTAATATTTTTAGCCTCAAAACATTTTCTTATTCGAATTGATTGTAAAGACATACTGGGTTTTATGAACAAGAATTTATCAAACATACAAGTGCAAGACAGACTTCTGCATTGGCAATTATGGCTTAATCAGTTTTCTTTTTCTATTGAATGTATAAATGGATCAAAGAATTCTCTGACTGATAATTTAACTTGTGAACCCACCAATGATGATCATTAAAGCAAAACTCCTGTCGAAAAAGGAGGATATTCAAAAAGAAATACCATTACTATTGCAATGGGTTTCTCCTTCTAGTAAAATCCTTATAGATATTTTAAAATTTCATACAAAAAGTATATCATGCTTTGGTCTGCTGTCTTTTATGTATCTAATAGTGCAAAGATTCAGCCTTTTAGAATTCCAAATGAATTAACTAAGGTGTTCTTACGATATTTAAGAAAAAATAAGTTCCCATGTATGAGAAAAATGATTCAACGAATGGTATGCAGCGTGCATCGACTATTACCATAATTATTCTTATGATGTTTGGGAGTCATGGAGCACTGCAGTTTTCTTTGTTGACAAATCTGGAGTTGGTGGTATTAGTCTCCTAGTAAATTCGATCTCTCCGGATGATCCCATCATAAAAGCTTGGGAATATGGAATGGTAGTTTACCTCATGAAAATCCCAGATTCAAAGTACCAGTTCTTCTTAAGACTAACTAAGTTTTGATAGTACATGTTTAAAGGATCCATTAGATTCTCACATCTCTTGATGGCCCAACAAAAGTTCCATATAATAGAAATCTGTATGTCGAAGTACATTGTACAGTAATTGAGTACGAAAATAGAAAGGCCAAACCAACTCATTATCTTAGCTAATTGGTTGATTTAAATGATCTCAATGATCAACAACAAGAATGGTTTCCAGAACATCAAGAATTAGTTAGTTATCCTGCTTTAGCAATAGCCATAGGATTTTAGAACGTTATTAACAAATGTGGGCATTAATTGAGTAGCGAAGAACACTAATGCATTGTAAGAACACTACTTTCATCTATCATAATGATTTCAGTAAATATATGAAAATAAAAGGAGCTACTTCAGAAAATGTCTTTAATTATTTGTTTGATGTTGGAGTTGGAAAATTCTTTTCAGAAAAAAAAAAATATCTTCATGAATTATTTGAAAAATAGGACCTAGAACATCTTCAACTTGATGAAGAGCTTGATGATTATCTGGATAATAATAGACTGGAAGACATTATTAGAGATGAAGGCATATAAAATCTCAACATGGATTACTAGTCTTATCAGCATTAAAGGCTTTAAAAATTTATTGCTCCATTATTGTGCTATTTTGTTAAGTATCAAGTTAGTAAAATAATATTGTCTACTGTGACTATATGAGGATAGTTGTAGTCTTATGAAAATATCAGTGTGTACTGTAGCTATTAGGGCATCTTATGTCCTCTATAAAAGGAGAGGTTGAGTGCTGAGAAGGGACACGATCGTTTGAGCAAACTTGAGTAAAAGAGAAGTTGGAATTATCTATTTCTCTATGAGCAAGCATCTTTAATGATCTGAGTAGCTTAAATCCCTCTTTAATCTCTCCATTGTAATATTTCCACTTTCAAGCGTCCAACAAAAGAAATTTTCCAGTACGGAATGTTATTCAATCGAACCTTATATCTTAAATATTGTGATTTCTTAATTAAAGTCTCGCTATCCTGAAAAATATATATAAAAAACTTGATTTCTGAGATAGAAAACGAAACAAATATGTGTTGTACCTGATCTAAGGAAGGTGTAGTTGAGATTGTCACTCTATAAACTGAAAGTCAAAGGAATGCCATGCTCCAACGCCGACTAAGTTTAGGCAATTGTCAGAACTTTCTAATTAAGTTTTAATTATTTTGCTAAGCATGATGGACTTCTAATCATGAAAAATATAATATTTATGATATAAGTAGTAGATTATAATAAATAGTACTAGTAAAGTCATTATAAAAAATTCAAACGTTAATATAAGCTTAGTTTTCTAAAAAAAGTCCAAAAGTTTGAGTATTTATATTTTGAACCCCATTTGGGTCAAAATAGAAATTTTAGAAAAGTTTGGACCAAAATAAAAATATTTGTCCTTCAAAAGATTTTTAACCCAAGTAGTAGTACTCCAAAAAATTATTACCCAACCCTAGGTAGTTTCAAAAATCTTTATCCAATTTCGCTTGATCAATTAAATATTTACCCATACTACAGTGGATCTGGAAGCTAATTTTCCCCCTAAAACAAACCATGAGAAACATGTGGAGGCTGTCCTAGGGTTATCGATAATCACTTATCTTTATCAAAATCTATTTGCTTTTCAGTTTTTTACCTCTTGGAATAAGGACTTTGTATTAGAAAAGGACCCTGGGCTTTTGATAGCCATGTCTTCTCCTTAAAGAAATTGACATCCACGAGCAATCCTCTAAGATTGAATTCACAATTGTTGAATTTTGGATCAAAATTTATGAATTACCCATGAACATGCGCAATCAAAATTTGCTAAACTCTTGGGCAGCAAGATAGGCAACTTTGTCCAAATTGATCAGATTGACCTACTCATTCCCTACAAGGTTCTTAAAATAAAGGTGGATTGTGACCTCGACAATCCCCTATGGGGGGCCCCTAAACAGTGCTTAAACAACACCCCAATGTGGTTCAAAATAAAATACATCAAGCTTCCTGAATATGTTACGCCTGTTGTCTCTTGGGATATGTCTATAGGCATTGTGTGCTCTACAGTCCAAACATTCAGGAATCTAACCTTCAATATGACCCCTGAATAAGAGCATCTCCTATGACAAAGAAAAACAAAGAAAATGAGAAGGCAATTCTCTAAGAAAGGCAATGTCTCCTAGGTTTGAAGGATGTCTCAGAAAATCTACATCGTGTTCTATGAACATTGACTGTGAAACCGTTGAGATTAATGGTGAGATACAAGCCTAAAATAGAAGAGCCTGAAGGTAGCCAAATGCAAAGGGCTAAAATTCAACTCGTTGACAATCCAAATTTCAATTCTATCTCTCATGATCAATTGGTGAAGGCTACCATGCAGACCCGTCAAGACCAATGAGTCTCTTATGTTTCAACTATTGTGGTCTTAGCAAACCTCGGGTAGTTGAGAACCTTCATCACTTATTTGGAAGTTGCAAGCGTAGCTTATTATTCCTCTTGAACACTAAGTTGTCTAGTGTGGAAATGGGGAATCTTGTTAATCAGGTTGAAGACTTTTTTGGGACGTATGTCGATTGCAGAGGCTAGTCAGGGGTTTTCGCTATGTTACGGTGGAAAAATATGGACGTTGAATTCCTTTCCTCCTCTTTCAATCATATTGATATTTCTATGAAGTGGAACTCAGCTAGGGCGAAGTGAAGATTCACGGGCATATATGGGTTTCTAGACACGTATATCAAATTGAAGGCCTATGATCTAATTATGGACCTCAAGGATCACTCTACACTACCTTGGCTTTTGGGTTGTGACTAAACGAGATTTTTTTAACTACAAGAAGCAACATGGCCCCTTAAAACCCCAATTAGTGTTGAAGCATTCAACAACATCCTTGATGTCTATAATTTGTATGATCTAGGTTTTACAGGGCATAAATTCACTAGGTATAACTAACAAGAGGGAGATGACTCCATGGAAGAAAAGTTGGATAGATTTTATGCAAATTCGAAATGGATTTATCTTTTTCCTAACGAGAGGGTTAAACATATTGATGAGGATCTTCGCCCATTCACCTATCCATCTCATAGCCTTTGAGAGCCACCATAACCAAAGTAAAGTCAACAGACACCGCTTCGAAAATTTCTAAGCACTCAATGATGGGTGTGAGGCAGTCATTGACAACACATCCTTGTTACGGATCCTACTTAACGTTGCATGGCGAAGTTGAAAACATTGCATGACTGACCTTGTGGCCTCGGGTTCTAAAATTTAAGGTAACATTTAACTCGAGATCAAAAAATAGTTGGACCTGCTCAACAGCACTTCGAATACCTATTCTAAGTGAGAATTATTATGTCAAATCTTTGAGTTATGTAAACAAGACGAACTTATTTGGTGGCCACGATCCTAAACCGATGTTATGAAATTTGGGGACCACAACTCTAAGTGGATCCACAAGGAAGCCAGCATGCGTCGAATCATTAGTCACATCATTGAGCTAAAAGATGCTGATCGACAGGAACCTATACTCCCACCCAACGGATTTAGAACGGATTATCACTAATTTTTTTGAGGCGCTTTCTCTTCTAGTAGGTTTAACAACATGAGCCGAGTGCTAGACAAAGTCCCTGGTAACTATGAACATGACTAAGCATGTCTAGTAACCCTATATGACTAAGGAAGTCTTTACGACCCTTAAACAAGTGCACTCTTGGTCAAGACACTGGACAGGATGGTCTTAACCCCTACTTCTACTAGAAATTTTAGGCTATTGTTGGAGCATATGTCTCATAGGAAATTCTGAGTACTTTGAATGGAGGTACTTTCCCTTCTTCGCTAAATCACACTCATGTAGTTCTGATTCTAAAAAAGCATAATCCTAATAAGCTTGGTGATTATCATCATGTAACCCTCTGTAATGTTTTCTACAAACTCATTACTAAGGTCATTGCTAATAAACCTAAAGTCTACCTTCGATTATCATTCACAAACAGAGTACTTTTATCCCAGGCCGTATGATTACTAATAATATTCTCATAGCCTTTGAAATCTTCCATGATACGAATGTCTGACCTAGAGATAACGGGGGCATGGCTCTTAAGCTACACATCGTAAAGGCGTTTGTTAGGGTTGAGTGGCTTTTCCTTCATGCTATCATGCTTAAACCTCATGTTGTGATGTTTTGAGTCCACCACTTTCTCTTTTGTGATCAAGGTGGTTTTGTGAGGCCTTCTAGATGCATCAGGCAAAGAGACCCCCCTTCATACCTCTTTTTCATTTTTGTGCGAAGGGCCTTTCTTATTTACTTCAAGATGTGGTTGTTAACAATGACCATCATGGTGACTCGATTTGCTACGGAGCATTTTATGTGTCTCATCTTCATTTTGCATATGACTCCATTTTTCTATAACGCCAACCAAACAGAAGCACGAACCATGAAGTTCATCCTCTTGAATCATGAAACGCCCGGGACAAAAGATCAACTTGTCTAATTCAAATATTCTTTTTGGCAAGGTTGTCCATCCAACAAAGGAAGATGAGGTATTATTGACTCCGGACATTCGAGAGGCCCTATCCTACAAAAAGTATCTTGGATTATCCACCAGAATAGGTTCAGCCAAGAAGAAATCATTTTTTTCCAATTAAAGATCGAATATTCAAGAGGATTAAAGGTTGGCTCAGTAAGAGTCTCTCTAGGTGGATAGGGAAGTGCTCGTAAAGTCTGTTGCCCAAGCCATACCCACCTACTCCAGGAGTGTCTTCAAGCTCCTGCTTAATCTCCTTGCAATATTCAATCTTCTTGCATAAAGTATTAGTGGGGACATGTCGAGAATATTTGCAAAATCCACTGGCTCTCCAAGGACAAACTTTGCAGAAGCAAGCTGCTAGGTAAACTCAATTTTGGGGGACCTCCAAGCCTTCAACACTACTGTGTTAGCCAAGCAAGGTCAGTGCTTAATCCACTTTGAGAACTCTCTTGTGTATAGGCTTCATGAAGCATAGTACTTTCTGAATTGTGGCCTTCTTGATGCTACTTAGGGCTTAAATCTGAGCTATACTTGGAAAAGCCTATGCCATGCTACATGGGTCCTCCATAAAGGTTCACGCTGGCTTGTGTGTGATGATTGGTCACTCAATGTCTGGCTAAGTGGTTGCCTAGATCGGATTCCTTCCAAGTTATTACTCCTCCGAAGCCCGAGGCTACTCTATTGATCGTTGTGGATTGAATCGATTATGAAGAAGGTATGTGGAATGTGACGTTAATCCACTCCTTGTTCATTCAAATTGATACTGAAGTTATTTTGGGCATTCCCCTATGTACTAGATGGCCACGAGATCAATTCACTCGGCACTACTCTTCTTCGGTTGAATCTATTGTGAAGTCCACCTACCACCTTATTCTTCACACCTAAGCTTAGGACATATCAGCCCCAAGTGGTAATTCCATGAAAGCGTTTTTGGGCAGACTTATGGAACCTGGATATTCTCCCCTAGGATGAAAATTTTTCCTTAATGTGTCATCTCGAATGCACTCCTATCCAAAGGCGCTTTAGCTAATGAAATAAACGGTGTGGATGCTAAATGCGGTATTTGCGGTCACTTTCAAGAGTCGGATATCCTTGCCATTTTTGAGTGTTTTCCGATGGCTTCTATTTGGGAAGCATTGCCATTTGCTTCTTTCGTTCATGACCACAAATCTAGAAGTGTTGATAATGTAATTGATGTAATTAAAGGCGTTGATAAATCTGGTAGTGTGGATTTCATTGCTTCTATGTGGGCCTGTTAAAACTTCAGAAATGACTGTATCTTTTAGAGTAGTCCATCACCTTCCATGGCCTTGCCCAAAGCATACGAGTTTGTAAAGGAGTTCAAGGAAGCTACGAAGCACTTTGTTATGCCTTGGAATAGCTCTAATTGTGCATGGAAGTCGCTTAGCTCAGGCTTGGTCAAGGTTAACTTCGAAGCTGGCAAGCTCAGATCGGGGGGTAAAGGCTGGGGAATTGTGGATCATGATAGTGTTGGGTGTATTATTTTTGTTACAGCCTAAGTAATGCTCGGACTTCTTGGGCCCTGACCTTGAAGAGGCGTATGCTTGTTCTTTTGCTCTCTAGCAAGCTCAAGTCCTTGACTACACATGGATCTTGGTGGAGGGAGACTCCTCCAATATTATTTCTAAGTCGCAGTCTAAGAATAGGTCAAGCACTTCTCTTGATTTGTTTTAGATGATATTCGATCCTAGTTAATTGTTTCGAATTTTATAGTTTCTCTCATATTAAGATCATGGGGAATAGGGTTGCTCACACCCTAACTTATCTTCAACCATAATCTTCCTCTCTTAGGGAGTGGCATGAGGATGTCCCAGATCATGTCTTGGATCTGGCTCTTAAAGACCTTTGTACCAACATTTCGGTTTAATCATATCCCCGTTTTCTTAGAAAAAAAGTAGTTGATAACTATTTTAATAATGGATAGATATCAAAATTTAGATTTTAATGTATAGTTGTTCAGTTAACTGATCGAGAAGCATGTGCTATCGAATATTAGTTGTTGCGCTGGTAATTATTGTAATTTTTTCGAAGTTAAGGTAATTATTTTAAATTTACATAAAGGAAGAAGGATAATTTAACAAATAGAAAGTTAATAAAATGGTATTTTGAATGGATAAAAATAGAAATATTACTTTTAAATGTCAAATACTATTTTTAATTGTCTAGTGAAATGCTACTTGAGATATTTTATGCAACCAAAAATTCTGTTTCAAACACTAGTTTAATTTATCAAATATCAGCGTTTGCTTAATTTGCATTTTAATATGGTCAAATTGTTAAATGTTGCGTCACATGCTGATATTAAACTGGGCCAAATGACACAATAAAACAAATTGTAAAACTTGCTGTTCTATTCATCAAAGTACGAGAGCAATTGAGTTAGATAAAAGTTTAATGATATGTTTCATGCATGATGGTTGCATTTTGATCACTTCTTATAGCTCCTTATCTAAAGCAAATTGATTAAACCGAATCGTAAAGACCAACAATCATATGAATAACATCTGTAACTATCTAAAAGGAATTTTTCTGCATACAATAAGACATATTGATGTTAATAAACCTAAACACACGAACATGAATTTCAAGAGCCTTCTCAAGCTTACTCTGAATCATGTTTAGACGGTAAAAAAATGATCCTATTACATCTCAGGTATTTATATGTTGATGAGAGAATCTTATTATTCATTAGTAATTTCACAGGAAAATATTACATTTATAAGATTTTTATGCCTACGAACTAAATGAAATGAGGATTTTTGGATAGCTACCTCATTTCATTTAGTGTAAAAGTTATAGAACCACTTAGCTCAGCAACTAAGAAGGCCGTTATCCTAACTTAAGCATGAAGAAATTCCATTTTAGAATCATTTTTCTCATTGGGATGGAATTATGATAAAAGCATTCGTGGTTACAGTACTTATCTTATTATTGACAAAGTGTTTCTTAATTAATTCTATTTTGTTTAAAAATATAAGTTATAATATTTTAATTTCATATTTAATTTACCTAGTTTGAACAGTTCAAAACAAAAGCAAACAATTGTCTCCATTTTCAAGACGAACTCATCGGACCAACTCTAATCATTTTAACTTACTTAATCTAAATCAAAGATAAACCAATTTAAAATTCACCAAATTGAACGTGCATGTTTAACATTGAAGTGAATTCAATTCAAACGCAACTTATTTGGCTATTATAAGATGGGATGGTATCCAATCTGCATTAATATTCCACCTCAAAAGAAGAGAACAAAAAGGGGAGGATGGTCATGTTTTTCCAAAGGAAGGTCATGCTCATGCATGTCCTATCTAAGAAGCTAAACCACGAATGCTGCCCTCAAATTCAATGGGCTTTTAAATTTGTAATCTTGCTTGCCACTTGCCAGTGTCATTCTTCCACGTCTTTTTTTCCCCCTCTATGCAAATGTCATTTGTCTTCTAGAAGGGATTAGGTGAACCAAAAAGTTTGAACCATAAAAGTACACAATTTAGCTTGATTTATGTCATGTGATTTTTTCGCATCATTGTCACAAATGTTTTATTTATTGTTTTCACCTACTATGCTATCAAGTATGAACCCTACTAAAAGTTGTCGACTCTATTTTATTATAGGGTTAGAATATTTTTAATATCTAATACAATAGATAAATAATTCTGTAAAAATTAGTCTAAAAATGCTAATATTGTCATAAAACTATGTATTAATTAAACTTAACAAATTCTATTTAAAATGTCTCTAGCTATATAACTCATTTCTTTCATGGAAAATATTACTTTATATTTAAGAACATACCAATTTTAGAACATGTCAATCGAAAATTTCATTAATACCCAATTTTTTATATTGAAAGATAATTTTTTTTAAATGTATAAAAGATACATAAAGATTATAATAAATAATATCGTATTCTTACTACGATCGGAATAAAAATGTCGGTGTCATCCAAGCAATTATCACTCCCCAAAACCAAAAAAAAAAATAAAATTGTCAATATTAGGTAATTAGTAGGAATATGTAATTTGGACAAATGAATGGAGCAACAGTCTTAAGCCAACTAGTAAACCATTAACCATTGGACTTTCAAAACAAGAAAAAAAGAAATCATCAACATAGCCACTTAATTTTCTACAATTTTTTTTTAAAAAAAAAATTACATAAGGTTGATCTGAAATAACACTATTAATTTTAATTTTTATTTGGTATAAAAGAGATCCATATATAGATATAAATTAAACTTAAATTTATTTTAGCTAACAAATTACTTTTCATCTTTTTACCAATTGTACCAAATAATACCGACATTTATTAGTAATAGAGTAATTAATGTTGGATTTTGACTATGTTACCTTTTTTATTTTAAAGAAGGGGATAAGCTTTCTTGTTTATGGGGGGAAAGGG
>NCQS01010705.1:0-11217 GCA_002740445.1 Pachycereus pringlei
ATTGCATATAGAGTTGCATTGTAGGTTTTAATCTTTTCTGGATAGAAGCACATTAGAAGTACATTTAGGTTTCTTTTCATTTTAGGTTGCATTTTAGATTTTTATATTTCTTTTTATATTTTTGCATTTTTCCTTTTATTGTTATTAGGAGCACGCATCTTTGAAAATTGCCTCAAAAAAAAAGTAAGAGAAGAAAAAAAAAATCATCCAATGGTGATCTTTGTAGACTAGATAGACTTCTTTGGTTTAGACTGATCCTTTGATTTGTCCAATTATGCATAAAAATGTTTGAGAATGAGTTCGTGAAAATGAGCTTCATGTTTTGACCATATGCTGAGTGCGAGTTAATTACCCCATGACTCTTTACATGAATTTTGGTATATGTCTACTAATGAGCTAGTTATGACCTTCTTAGATGTCCCGTGAGCCTTTGAGCTTCTAAAAACTAATTTATCAATTTAGTCTCTTGTCAAGCCATGAGTGACTCTTCCTTGACATCATTTCTCTATAACTTGCTTTGATTCTCATTCAAGATCACATTTCGCATATGCATTAGGCAATATGATTGAGACATTCTTTGATTGTTGACCCAAAAGGCCAAATAGCCACCCTTGTTATGCATTATATCCCTTGCTAGCCTTTTTGAACTTATATCTATTTTTATTGATTTGAGCCTCCAAACATAACTTTTGGCCAAACAATTATATAACCTTTAAGCCGATACTAGAGGAGCATTTCATCCTTGTGCATTGGTTTAATTGAGAACTAATAAGGTGTATTGAGATCTTTTAGATGGATTTCGTTGTTTGGTGAAGGGATTTGTGTTCTTGTGTTATATATAAGAAATCCCTTGGTCTTGATATACAAAGATTAGAGAAGAATTAAAATTCAAAGTTTGATATAGGTTTCTCTTGGCTAACTCTTTTGAGGAAAAAAAAAGAGAAAATAAAAAAATATACAAAACAAAAATTAGAAAACAAAAATAAAAACAAAAAAAGAAAAAAAGAAGAAAAAAATGAGGAATAATAAAAAGAGTGTTGGCCTTTTTTAGATTGTGAAAAGTATTTATAACTTTCAACTCTTTATCTCTTCAATTGGGATGTATTTTGTAGATGAATTGTATTGGTCTAAGGAGAATGTTGGATGAGCGCATTGGAAACATTCAGCTGTTAGTCTATGGGTTCTAGCTCTACATTTTCAAAGCATTTGTTCCCATTCTACCTTTACCTATGGCCCCGCTACAACCTTATAAAAGTCCTCATGATGGTCTAATGTGTATTGCATTCTAGTGATGGTGAATTAGAGAGTCTTATCAAGCTTATGGTAGATTTGAGTCTATGGGATAAGAATTAAGAGAACTTTCTTACACTTTTAAACACATGTGTGATGAGTGCCATATGACTATAGGGAGGTTCTACCAGCATTACTAGCTCTCTTTGTTTCATATGTTAATGTGATTGTATTTAATGATACGGGGGGGATTGATTCAAATTTGACATTGTGGTTTATCAAGTGATTTCGAAAACTTCATGCTCTAATATGTTGGTTAAATGATTTTTGCACCTTTTGGGTTAACTTTGGATCGGCTCTGCCATTGAGATGCTACAAATGTCTATATTGAGGAGGTCTTGAATAATTTTTGGTGTTAGTGTTGCTTAAGGACAAGCAACGATTCAAGCATGGGGGAGCTTGATAAGAGTTAAAGCATGTATCATTTTAGGGTCATTTGCTGCATTTTTAGGGAGAGTATGTGCTTAATGTCATAATTTATACTCCTATTCTTATTTTATACTTAGGTGTGGTTCTTTGATGATATTTGCAGGATTTTGAACTATTTGACCCGGCATTTAACCCTCATTTGAGTGTATGTTGACCCCCATGGATGCCCCAGAGATGCCAAGAGCAGAAACATTCGATTCCAGCCAAGACCACGATTGAACGATGGTGGCTGCCATAGACCGTGGTAGGCTTGTAACTGCTAGCCTCTTCATCTTCCTTCATTGTACGGCTGAGGTTAATTCATTTGCTGCTTAAAAGACGTGTTTCAAAGTAGAAAAAAGAGTTTTTTGGCAGCAACCACAACCTACTCTCACATCTCTCTTAGTTTAGTTTAGATTTAGTTTAATTTTCTTTGAGATTAGAAGAGAGAAGCTTGCTCTTAGAAGCTTGAAGATTGTTGTACAATTTAAAGGCTGCCATTGTTGTAAAGTTTTCCTTCCTTCCTCTATATTTGCTTTTTAAACTCATGTTTTAGTTGAATTCAGAAACATAAGTGAGTAATTTTATCTAATCTAGGGATATATTAGGTATTGTCTTTGGATCCCTTATCCTTAAAATCGTGTGCTCATTTCATGTTTGAAATGATTCATATCTATCTTGAAATTGGAACATTGTGAGTGAAATTAACAAATTTTGCTTGTTTATATTGGGTAATAGGGTGAAGTACTGAAAGGTGAAACTCGCAACTCAATCGTCTTGATAGAACTTGATTTAGTGAAACTCGAAAGAGAATTGCTTGTTAAGAGGAGATTTAGCATTCATAGATCTTTAACCTAGACTAAATCAAAGATACTTGAGAGAGTGTTAGTTGAATTTGTTTAGCCAATTTAGTTCGTTTCAAAAGAAAGGATTAAATTCAATTCGATTACAATTCCTTGAATCGTTCTATTTATGAAAAGTGCGTGCTTAAACCTATGATCCGACTCTTTACTTGGTGAATCAAATTCCTTAATGTTTTACTTTGGCTGATTTCAAAATAGTTAATTAGTTTATTTAAATCGACTCTTTTGAAGAGATTGATCGCTTAGCAATTTCAATAGGTCATTAACTCGTTAGATTACTTTGGTCCCTAAGGACGATCTTTTAATCTATATTATGACACCCGTGTGCTTGTGGAGATGTCATCCTCCTTAAAAAAGAAAAAAAGAGGGTAACTGAAACACTGTATATTAGTCTAACTTCACTCCAGAATACCTTCAATCAACCTGAAGTAGAATTAGGGCAATTGAGATTAGGGACATCATTAGGATGTGCTCAATTGATTTCCTACCCCAAAGCAAGGGGAAATCACAAATTTTGTTCCCAAAGTTAGGTTCACAACAACATTATGGGCAATTTGACAAAGCAAATTGGCAAGTTTTCTAGGCGAAGTCAGGTACAATCCCTTTCATTCATCAAGTTATCAACTCTAGCATCACCTTTGTTAACAACGCTGATTATTATGGCCCAGTCACCAATGAAATTGTTGTTAGTCAGGTACTTGTAATTCCCCTAATTTTAAGAAGGTTTTGTACTTGTATGCAAAGATAGATGGGTTTTGCTTATTGGATGTTTACTCTTTGAGCTAGATAGTGTTGAATTCCAATTTTGTTTTGTGATGAGTTTCTTTATGGTCTTTTTCAAGGAAATGGTGTGCTTTGCTCATTAAGTCTATTAGGAAATTTGGGAAGTTTATGAGTTGTGTTCCATTGATGGAATGGTTTAATGATTTGAATTTATATGCTGAAATTGGTGCACTGTGATTGATCCCTCTTGTGGGCAACTGGGCAAGGTGTCAAATTTGCACCTTTTTTCTTTCAAAGAGGTTGGTTATAGTTGTGCCTAAATAATGGTTTAATTTTAATTTTGGTTCTTCTCAGTTATGTTTATCCATAGTACAATACGAAAGTTATAGCACCCACCAAGCGCATAATGAATTGCCTAACTCAAGTTTATTATATATTGAGACCCATGCACTTGTTTCTCGAATTCTTACTAATTAATTTATATATCGTTGTAGGTAAAGATAACATATACATTATTGAAGAATATGACATGAGGAGGAGTATGTGACTCCGGGATTTTTGGGTTCTAGTGAAAGATTGAAGTTTATATTGATAAGGCTTTTGGGTAAGGTTATATAACTTGCAGTTTGTCATAATATTTGGTAATATGTGGCTTAGTCTACTCGAGATAAATTTCAAGGTAGATTATATCAGTCTACTTTTTGATGTATTTTGTTAATAAAGTTTTAGGCCACATTAACCTCAATGACGTTAAATTTTCATGTCCAACTATGAAAAGGAAGTGATAAAACTTTTAAATAATGTAAGATCAACATGCTACATCTAGGAAGGGTAATTAACTACATCTCCAAATTCATGAACTCTATAGCTTTTTTTTTTTTATATAGCTTAACTAGATTATTTTAGATAAGATCTAAAATTTATTATGAGAGATCAATGTTGCATTTCCCCACATCTTACTTAACCCATCTTTAATAGTGTGTCATGATAGACATCTTATAATTATTTATCTAGGAATTAGCACTACTTTTTCATTATTTTGTTTTTATAATCATTGATACAAACTTGAAAACACAAACAATAAAAATCTATACAATGATTACCTAAATTTCTGAAACAAGTTATGTAGACCACTTCTCTGAGTTATGATGAAGGAATTATGTCATAAATTGATATGAAATTCCAACCTAGGTCATGATTTAATTTTTTGATGTTTCTTGTAATACACTTTGTTGTAAGTCTGAGCAGATGAATAAGTCTCTAAAATAACAAAATCAATAAGGTCTCACAATGTGTGACCAGCATTGCCTGAAACATGCTCAAACAAGATAGGAAGTAAAGCGAAGGGCGATTATCATGAAAAATCAAATGAGCTTCTTGTTCTATGCCTCAATTAGCAAAGAAGCCTGTTGTTTTATTCAACTCTCAATAGCGATGCACTCATAAATCTATCCAGTCAGGATCTAACATTAGACATTGACACTCCTTGATAACATAAGAATGAGGTTTATTTGTTCCTAGGGGCTTGTTTGCCTTCCTGACCATAACTTGCAAATCCATCTAAATAAGCAAATAAGAAAGTCCTTCAACCTTCACTAGTTAAAGGCCTTTTAAAAGGATGTCAACTTAGTTTTAACTGATGAATAACTTTCAATGTTGGTAGAAAAGCCTCAAAACCAATTGCCTAGATGTCCCCTAGTAACATCACCCCTTCTAGCCTTTCAAGGGTTGCCTTTTGGAGCACATTTAGATTCATTTCAACTATTCTAGCATGGGAGATTCCCATTACACATGCACTTTCTTCCTTAGAAGTAGAAACATCTAAAAAGTAAGGGGGTTAACTATAGCTAAAGCCTTAGATATTTCCAATTACACATAATGGGCGTTGCATATAATTCTTTCATAAGCCACAAGCCCACCAAGAAAAGGCTTAGTTATTTGTAGCTCATTAGGTTCCCAAACATAGTCCTAAACTTCATGTCTGTCCTCAAGAATATCAACTTGTGTAATGGGAATGACCGATTTAAGAGTAAATCCACCATGCTCATAGTAGTCCAGATCAATTGATCTCTTGCATCTTCTTTATTTCTCATTCTAGATGAAGCGATGTATTTTCATACCTTTTCTAGAAGAAGCTTAATAAATGATTCTCAACTCCACTACTTGTTAGGATCTCGTGGATCTTCCACACTTAAGTCCTAAATTGAATGGCGTATTTGTTACATAACAATATGCTCAAGGGGTGTGTCGCATGCCCAAGTTTGATGCCAAAATGATGTATTTCTTCCTTCAATAATTTAAATCATATGCCTTTCTTGATAAATCCAACAAGATCAGTGATCCTTCCTACATATTAGAGGCATCCTCTTTAAGGATAAACATGTGTTTACATCACATTGTCCACTAGCGTACTTGGACCTTAGAACTCGGGGCCATAAAGTTCCCTTTTCTATTAGCAATTACCAATCTAGTTTTTCCATGAACATAAGGTTTACTTATGTTATTGATCTTAAGCCAAGTCTCCTTACATGTTTGCTCTAAATCAAAGTATCTTGATTTAAAGATCTTGTGAATTTTACAATTGTTAGCATCTCATCACCATAAAAGCATATAACTTTTTGATCATAACAATGATAAAGTAACATAAGTAATCTTGCAATATCCATTGCATAAAATGGAATGGTGGACATTGCTGATTGTACCAAAGTTGCGCTACTAAAGATAAAGTGTTGGGACACTAACTTATAATCTCTAGTCAATCCTATCCTTGATGCCTTGAAGGCTTTGATTAATTAAATAATATATCATTCAGAGTGTGCGTACCCAAGTATTCATCCAAGTCATGAGTAATGGAAGTTTCTAGTTCTTTATTACTAGAATGCACTGAGCTTTGAATATTGTTCTTAAAGAAAAAGATCATAGAATTGGTGATGTACTCATTGTCTAAAAGCATTAGAAAAGAGGGCCAAGTAGGACTTTCATCAATTTTCTTGCTCCATAGTCTCCTTTCCAAACAAAATAATATCATCTACAAAGAATAGATTAGTTGGGGGCTCTCCTCAACTTGCAAAATTGGCTTCCAGGTACCATTGTTGACAACCTCTTCAATAATTTTGTTCCATGCACACAACAAATAGGCAGGGCGATAAGGGATCCCGTTAGCGTACCCCCTAGATGATTTGAATTGATGCATGGGCACCCATGCCAAAGAACATGCAAAGAGGCAATGGACATGGAGGTCATAATAATCTCAACCATGAGTTTTGGTATGTAGCCTAGCTTCTTAGAGAGTCTCCTTAATGAAAAGCCAATGAAGATGGTCATGTGCCTTTTTAAGGTCTAGCTTGGCCACCATATAACTAATTTTTCCTATTTTCTCTGCAGATTATGCAAAATTTTGTACATAGTGACTGTATTATCTTGTATTTATCTCCCCAGGGCAAAGCTAGGAGATTAACTTAGAAAAAAAATTCGATTCACATTCAACAAGGGTCTTAGTAATTGTCTTCTAAGTCACGTTACGCAATCTTATAAGACTCATTAAGGCGACACCTTGAGGATTTCAAACTACAAAAATTATAGTAAAAAAAGTATCATTAAGACTTTCTAATAGCTCCTTCCATTGTAAAATCTATAACGACATATCTATAAGCTCCTACTTCGTTTTAAAAATAAAGCTTAAAATTCATCCAGCTAATGGGCTTTGAAATGATTCATGTCAATTGAAGTCTAGTAGACCTGACTTGCAACAAATTCTTTCTTAGATGTTAGCATCTCCTCATCGTTAAGACAAGGAAACTAATTAGATGGTAATATGTAAGTATGATATGCCTCATTGTCATTGGTGTATACTGCACTTTGAGAAAAAAAGCAGTTGGCCGTAGCTTTAATCTCCTCATCGTCCTAGTACAAATTATCTTATTCATTTTGAAGGCCCTCAATTCATGATAAACCTTCTTCTAATAATTGCACCCAAATGACAATATTTAGAATTTTGATCCCATCCCTAAAAGCTCTAGTTTGAGATTTTTAGAACTAGAAAACTTTAATTCAATCCAAGACATCATTAAACTCTTTTTTTAACTTAGCCTCATGCTTGATCAAGAACCAATTTTGAGCATGAATAGGTACTTTTTAAGTGCCCATCAATTCGAGTCCAAGTTTATATTTTGAATAAATTTCCAAGTATTTTTTGGAGAAACTACATAAAGGTACCCTTAGCTTACTGTAAACTATTTTAAGGACCTTCGGTTTTTAGACCTAATTCTAAAGTAACTTGACATATGAGGTAACTGGTAGAAAGGACCCTCAAAATTTTATACTAACTATTTTCAAGTCCAAGCTACTATTTTAATTTATAAAGCACGCCCACAACTGTTCATATTTGCATATTTTGCCTAAATACTTAAAAATTTCCTTTCGAAAAATTTTATTTAGTGCTTGTGTCATTTTTCATATAAGCGATATTTGGGACCCTCTCTCAACTGGTATTAGAGTCACATGACCAAGAATAATTAAGATTATTAATCTAATTAAGGTTTAATTAAGATAATTAATTGTGTTTAATACTTGAATCATCACCTAATTGCACTCCTCCTAATTATTCACATATTGTTCACTCACTGAAAGAAACCACTTCAGTAACTCTCCAATTGAACTGTATCACTGATATAATTCTAGAATTAAAAGCTGAATTAGCAAAAATTAAGAGTGAAGTCAAGGAGCTTAAGAAGCACTTGTCAGCGGTCTATCTTTCTTTAATCAATGAAGTCAGACATAGTGGAAAATCTGATCTAAGAATTAGTACTTCATTTTAGCATAAATATCCTTTCCAAACTCCAAAAACACAGAATTCCATTTCCTCTGCATGATATAAAAATTCAAAAAGAAGTAAGAGAAAAACCAATTGAAAAATCATCTAAAATTATAGAAAAAGTAGAAGAGGATAGAGTATAAGTAGTATACTATTGTAGAATTGCAAAGCATGTTTTATAAAGAAAAAAATCTAGAAGAATTAAATAGGATCATGAGCGCAATTAGTAAAAAAGAGACCAATCTAGTTAATAATGTTATTCCGAAGCCTGAAGAATATGGTGAATTATCTAGAAGAAATACTCATTTTATAAGACCTAAATACGTTCTAACGGGACGTACAACTAATTTTTTATTTGGGGTTACCCCAAGGAAAACTATAACTTTGAAGAAATTGGCCTTACTCTAATTGGTCAAATAGGATACATCTTAAACATAGATGGAGTATGTAATGGAGAAAAAATATTTAAATATTGAAAAAGAGGCATGAATAGTGTCTTAAACCTAAACACTACATGGACTGCTGCAAATTTCCTAAACGACATCGAATATAGTTTTTCAGGCACTGTAGCTGATTCATTAAATAGAGACGGTAAAAATACATTAAGAATTATGGAGATAACAGCTGTTATGTTCATAAATCCATGTAAGGAAATTGAACCTGAATTCATCGGAGCTAAACTTGATTCTGAGGAAAAAGCAAGAGAATGGCAGATAAAGATTAATAAAATAGAATTATGGGATATGAGTTATCTGAAAAATTATATTGCTAAATTTAGTCAAGATTATTACAAAATTAGGCATAACAAAAGCAATCTTGGTCTGTTCTATGACAGATGACCATATTCGATAAATTCCATAATTAATAAAAAATACATTGTATGGCTTGAAAGGGCAGATGTCATTGATACCTTTGGTTCAAGAATCTCTTATTTAAGAAAATGGGTTAGTGATCAATGTCTTGATCTCTAAAAGCAAAAGAAAATTAAGAAACAATTCTTAACTTGTTGGAATTCTCCTCACCCCAATGAGGAAAGGAACCTAGAAGGAGAAGAAAAAAGAAAATTTTATTTAAAAAAAGCTTTAATAAGCAAAGGGGAGAAAATACAGAAGAAAATATTATAATAAGCCAGGCGCTAAAAAATGAAGATCTTCTAGGAAAGCAGCTTATTATTCTGCATGAAAAAACAACTACGAATACTGGGCATGCGGAGAAGTAAGACATCATGGTAATGAGTGCAAAATAGAAAAAATAACAAGCTTATTGAAACCTTGGGTAGCCTTGATTATATTAAGTTTAGTAAGGATGAGGCATTAGACTTAGCTCTAAATAACAACAAAGAAATTGTTGAAATTATGCTGGACAATGAATATGAAGAAAGTGATTATGAAGAAACAAGTCATATGACAGAAAGTAGCTTGATTAGCCTTAGTGATCTTTAAGGAGAAGAGTTCGTTGCAGACAACAAAAATGAAGAAGTCAAAGAGGATTGGGTTAGTCCTGTAATTCAGAATTACATAAGCTATAAAAAATCCATCTTTCAATTAAAGGGTAAGTATGTGTGTGAGATGATGGAAGGGATCTAGAAATAAAAGACTATGAGTACGATGTGGGAGAAGTTAATCTCATTAACTAGGAAAACATCCTTAAGTATAACAAAGATAGAAAGTATAGATGTATCCATGTTGGAAGTGTCCAAGTTCAAATCATTCCATTACAATATTGTGGCAAAGATATTGATTATTAGCTTTGCTCTGTGATATTAGGCTTAACAGATTTAATAATCAAATTATCACAGGAATAAAGACCAATTTATGTAATGGGTCGGTAGGATTCAATTGCTAACCAGGATATCATGTAAGCCTAAATGATGAATTTGCTAAAAACTTCCTGTCCCTTAAGATAAAAATAATTGGAATAGACAAGAAAAGAGGAGGAGATCATTGAGGATATTTTAAAAAATTATCTACAAATTAGATAATACAATAGATCCAAAAACTAAGGTGACAATGATAAGGACAGAAAAATTCGAAAGTCCTACCCCTATGCAAAAGATCCAGAGGATTAAATGCAATCCGCAGGAGATAAAGATTGATCATTCATGGATATCTAGCTTTGCCAACCATACCAAAATCAACAAGAAAAACATGATAAAAATTGATGAAAATGATAAAATTACCATTAAACCCAATTATTAAGAAGCATGAGTGCAAGATGAGACTGCGGAGAGGGATTTTCATTAGCTAAAGAAGAGTTTAAAGAAGATGACATGATTAGTATGACCAATAAAATGAGTAGAATGAGTTTTGAACCCACAAGGCACATTATTGATCTTAGTATGAGTCTAGATAGAAAGGTAATTAGGTACAAAACAAGAACTATTAGTGAACCAATTTATGAAGACGAATTAGTTAAAAATATAACTATGGAGATATGCTATGAAGCTACCAACACAAAGTATGCTTAAAGAGATATAATAAATATGAATTGTGTGCTTACATAGATACTGGTTGTTCTGTATGCTTTGAAAAAAGATTGTTATTTCCAGAATTTATATAGAAAAAGCCAAGAATCCTTTACATGTAAGGATAGTTGATAATAGCATTATGAGTCATAATGAAGCCATAAAAGGATTATCTATAGTATTAGGAAGAGTCCAATGCATAATACCAGTTCTATGGGTTACATATCAACCCTCTCATGATATAATTATTCAAAATAATTTTCAGAGACTATATTCTGCATGCACACAGACCATAAACCAAATAGTACTTACAATTAATGGCCACTTAGTCCCCATTGAAAAATTAAGCAAGGCTTGCACTCATCAAAAAAATTAAGTTCACATGCAACCAGCGTGGTGAGAAGATAATGCCTGCACAATGTGAATTAGCACTAACAACCTCATTACTTGAGTTATCTATTAAAAAGCAGATTGTTGAACAACAACAGAAATTATGCAAAGAACTCTACTCTGATAATCCACTAAAAGTTTAGGATAAAGATAAGATATTTGTAAACATTACTTTGTTAAATTCCAATATTATTATTCGAGTCAAACGAATGATGTATACACATTAGGATATCTAGGAATTTGAAAGAAAATCAAAGAGCTTTTGG
>NCQS01010732.1:0-10372 GCA_002740445.1 Pachycereus pringlei
TGGAGTTAAATATCCTGAATTTTGAGAAAGAAGCACTGTGGTTGTCTTTTTAAGGAAATATATAGTCCACAATCCTCTAATGTGAGTGAAAGCTTCCACATTCACTTCATTAACCTTGATGTGCCAGTTGCAATGTTCTTCTGGTGTTTGCCTGGCATGTAGTGAAGAGAAGTTTCAGTAGACATCCAAATTTTACTGTGTTGAATTGTATAACTGAAAACCTGCAGGCATATATAGGGTTAGAACACTTTATAACTAAAGAAAATAAGATAGAAAAGCAAGAACACATTTTGGAAAGTTCTTAAAGCGCACATCAGATGGAATCTGTATAGAGATGAGGAGGATAAATCATAAAAATGCAATGCTTAAAAATGCATCGTCTTAGCATCTCCTTCTGCTGAAGTCAGGGTGTATCAGCAACTAACAGACCTAGAAATGAAGACAAACTGCCACACCTTATGCTTAAGAGACAAAACATTGAAGGCATTCAGACTCGAGTGAGCATGCCTGTGATAACTTGTGCCAACTATGCTGTCTTTTAATGCTTAATTCATGCAAGTTCAGGAAGTGTCTGGACCAAATAGTCTACTGAATAAGTACCTGACCTTTATTACCAGCATATCTGTTAAACGAGAAGGGTTATTATCTTGTAAACATGAGTAGTACTGTGGCCAACTCTGAGCAGTTGACATTGTGCAGTACATGTGCTGAGTTTAGTTGATAAGCAACTGTTGATTTGTCAAACCTGTGTATATTAAGTACTTGGATGGACTTGTAAGCAGCTTCTTTGATGTGCAACCCTGCTGAAATCTTTCGGCGGGGAAACTTGCTTAATTGGCAATGTTAGATCCTTCATGCATTTTGGGCAACTTCTTCAAAGTAGATGACACTTTAATGCCATGCTTGTAATCTTTATACTAAACGAGTGATAATAATCAACAGCATTGCCTCAGTAACGCTTCCACGGTATGTTGAAGCCATTGTGTTAAAAATGGTTTTTATAGCTCTACCAAAAATCGCATCTCTAACTGTATGTGTAAGAGGAATATTTTCATATATTTTGACCTCATTCAGAATTCATCAATGCCATGATTCATAACCACAATGGCATTGTTAGATAACATAGTAACATTGTATAATGAGTTCTCTTCGGTTTTATTTTGTAATTCATAATTGAAGTGTGCATGACGCACAATATACTCTATAATATGACTTTTTTTTGTCGTCCCGCCCCTGTATGGGGATAATTTCATAATCAATCTTTCCTATCTTGTATATCAATCTCAATTCTCAAATTTATGAACTCTTTTGTTTTTGGTGTACAATGACAGTCGTTTCTGATTCTGTCATCTATATCAACTCTATCCTGGTCAAAGTGTCAAACGGATATCCAGACTACTGCGTCTCTAACTTGGTAGTCTTTGACCTTTTAGATTGTGAGATATCTCTTGAAAATTCCCTTTTTCTCTGTGTGGGAAGCAACTTAGGGATAAGACCTTAGCGTAAGAGGGGAAGATCTTGGCTTAGAGTCCTTCACGTCAAAATGTGAATTTTAAATCTATGGATCATTTATTCCTTATTTGTTTCTTATTTGTCCGACCACTAGAGCCCTTTGGAAGTTAGTTATTAGTTGTTTGAACCCACTCTAGGTTGTCCCTAGTTTTCTCAAACATCGGCCATGGAAAGGAGCGGCGGGGGGAGCTCTTTTGGAAAAGTCAAGCATAATGTCATCGGAGGTATTCTCCATGCTATCTTTTGGGTGATTTAGTTTGAGAGGAATTTAAGAGCTGTACTGTTGTGGCTCCACTTGAGTGTATCCAGAACAATAGGCTCAAAACTTTATTGGGAGATTTTTATTCTTTGTCAATTGATGTAATAGATTTTGTTGGAGAACCTTTTTTTCTGGGGTGGGGGAGGAGGGGAGATTTTAGTTAACTTCCTTTTCGAATGCACAATTAGGACGCATTCCTTTGGATTCTTATTTTATTTCAATATATAATGTAACCATACCCCCCCCCAAAAAAAAACTCTAAATTCAAACTGGTTTTCGGTGTTAACTTGTGGTTTGGATTCTAAGGTAAAATGCATCTTATTCTCGATTCCTCATTCATGAGCAGTTACATATTTAACCACATGGCATTCATTCATTAGAGAAGCTACACTACATGTTTTAAGCAAACATATTTGGTTGGTTTTGTGTGTTTTTTTTGTTGTGGCATTCTTTCTATTTTTATTTATTTTTTGGCTGAATGGTCTGAAATGTTTTGTTGTTACTATCATTAGAATAAGGAAAGCAATCAATGATCTTCTTCTGTCGCTATGTGGTGTGTGAGAGTGGGACTTCTGCTGATAATATAAGGTCGACATGGATGTAGTTGTACACGAACTGCTTTACATTTAGGGTACATGCAACTATGTGAGGGATATTTTAGAAGCTCATTTCCACTAGTGTGACTGGCACCTCTTTTATAAGCATATGTGTGTAAGACCTGGTAATTGGTTCATCAGGATTTTATTGGGATAGGTCTCAAGCTTGGGATCTCTTGTGAGCTCGCTGCCTAAATTTGCATGTTTTCTTTGTCTAACTAGTGAGTTGCTTGGTAATTGGATTTTTTTCCTGGCCGATCCCGTGTCCTTGGCTGTCTTGCTGATTATGGTATTTGGCCTCCGTAGGACAAGAAGATTGAAAATGTTTTGGGACATTATCAGAAAGATTTTATGGGAGGGCTTTCTGCAGAGATTCTTGGTGAGTTTTCATGGCATAAAATTGGCATTTCACAAAGTCCTGTATTATAGGTGACGTTTATTGAAATTTGAAAATGCTGACAGGTGCAAGGTTTGGGGGTTATGGATCATTTCTTCCTATGCATCAGCGCTGTCCTCCAATTTCTTCTAATCAGAGGACACAGAGCCACATTAGTTCAGAGTCCCCCCGTAATCTTCCATCAGAGGTACTGTATGCAGTAGAATCTGCCGTGTACTGCGGTTAGCCTGATATGGTAACTCACCATGTAATCACAACACTAATAGTTATCTGTCTTGAATACTGCATCTCAGCATCCCCCTCAAAACCCCACTACTGTGGCCAATCATGCAGTGCCAGCAAGATCTGGACCCACTTCAAGTGATCACGGCATACAAGCACTGCCTGAATCAAGGATATGTTCGATGAATAACCAATCCAAACTTCAACGTTTGCATGATGGTTGGTCAAATGATGAACAAAAGAAACCAATAGTGCATCATCCTGCCCAGAAATCACTGAAACTTCGGGTCAAAATGACATCTGAGAGTGCCTTTTCTCGTGATAATTCTGCAATCTATAGTGGCCTAGGTCTTGATATTTCCCCTTCTTCATCTCCCAAGGATAGCCCCTCTCAATGTGATGGGAGTTCACCTGACATGCAAGAGATGAAGCCAGAATCTCCTACGTACATTGTGAAGGTGAACTTGAATTCACGTTGGTACCTTCTCTGTTACTGTTTTGATGATTCAATGATACCTGTGTTTACATTGTTATTTTTCTTGGTCAGCTAATGACATCATTTCCTCCTGCTGGCAAGGAAATGCTCTCGCCTCTTCATCATAGCTTGGTTTGTTTAGTGGGAACAGAGAACAATCTGCAGGCTGCTTCGCTAGGATGTGCTGTAGCAGCTCCTGCAGAAGGGAAGAGCAAGGCAAATAAAGATAGGAAATCAAAGGTCAAGGATCCAAGTAGGGATAGGAAATCTAAGAAGAAGGAATCGAGTAAGGAAAGGAAGTCAAACAAGAAGTTACATGTAAAGCCTATGGAATTGGTGAAGGAGAATCATGAATGTCTTGTAGATGCTGTTGCCTTGTCGGCAAATAAAAGGGAAGATACTGTGAGATCACTGGTTAAGGAGGATGCTCCATCTAATGCCTCAACTAATGCAGTTGATGCCTATTCTGAAGAAAAGGGACTTGCTGCCACGAGGAGCAAGACTGCTTGTTCCGGGGATCTTGAGTTTTTTATTAAGAAAGGTGAAGTTGAATGCTTGGGAGATGAGACTGAAAAATCAGTGCAACAGGTGCAGATATCTAGAGGTAAAGCTAAGGGGAAGCCTATGGCCATGTCCTCTCGTGATCCTGCTGTGATGGACGAAGAAAATATGAAGGCATTAAGAGGTAAGATGCAGAAGGAGAAAAACTTCAGTTTTATCACGAGTAAAGGGTCCCATGCGGACGAGGGAAATGAAGTCAGGTTCAGAGAGGAAGATGCTAATAAGCTTTTGAAACAACCGGCTCTGATGAAGGACAGAGTAAAGGATGTGGTTGTTAATTCGAGATTTCCTATGGAGGATAGTGTGTGTGAGAAAGAAAATGGAATGCGAAAGAATATTTTGGACGATCGGCAAGTAGATTCTTTTCCCGTTAAAACTGTTGAGGCGAATGATAAACATCATGACCTATCTGGGAAGATGAGGGATCTTAACGTTGAAACACTTAAATCTTCAAAGCAGAAACCACATTCAAAATTAATGCATCATTCACAGATGAGGATGGAAGTACCTAGTGGGAATGAACATTTATCTTCTTTGGCTAAGAAGAAATCAAGGGAAAGCCAAACAAATAGTACATCTCCTGTGGGGCCACCACGAGGATGTTTGATGGCTGGTTCTTTAGCTGCAGAAAATGAGGAAGCCATTCTTGTGGGCAAGATTCCATGTAAAAGTAAAAGGGTTAGTAATGGCTTAGAGAGGGAAATGAGAAAGGATGGTGATCTTGCCGTTGATGTATTTCCTGGCAAGAAAGGAAAAGATCTGAGCATGAAAGACTCTGTGATTGGAGTTTCTAATAGAGGGACAGCTGCGTTTGCTGGCAAGCTGAAGGAGAAGTCACGTGGTAAAAAAATTGGGCTTGATACAAATGTTGGACTTAATATGGAAGGACATCCGTCTGGTGGCAACTCGGTTACAGAACAGCTGCCTGTTGGTTATGTGCTGCCTACAGATATTGAAGACTGGGTTTTATGTGAGAAATGTGAAAAGTGGCGGCTTCTGCCACTTGGCATGAATCCAGATTCCCTTCCAAAAGAATGGACCTGTAGCATGATCACTTGGTTGTAAGTTTTCCCCTCCAGATATGCTGGATTGTGTTTTCTTTAGTGGCCATATATGACCTATATCTGTGAATACTTTTCACTATTTACTGGAATTATCTTTTGTTGCCAATAAGATCTCAGTTCTGCTGTTAAGAGTAAGGTCCCTAAGTACGTTGGTTCTTTCATCCGTAGTTTGACATCCCCTACTTCCAGCATTTATGTTGGCGTTGCTTTGGGATCCTGTCTGTTCCTCCTGGAGGCTGATTTATTTTATAGATAAATTATTAGGACGGCTCTGGTTATCAAATTACTTGAAAAGTTGTTTTCTCGTCTTGGGTAGCTTGTGCTGCTTTATGGTTCTAAGTTTTTAGTACTGACTTCTTAATACAAGCTTGTAAACTGTTAACTTTTTCCCGTTCTCTTTGGCTGAAGTGTGATTTGTTAAAAACTCTTTTCTAGGCCTGGGAAGAACAGTTGCAGCGTAAGCGAGGATGAGACAACCAATGGACTGCGTGCACTGTACCAAGGCCAGGTTCTGGGACCTCACATGCGGAATATTCAGCTGGCTGACCCACATGGAACTGCTTTTTTGCATGCATCAGCTGGTGTCCAACATGATAATATCACTGGTGGAGGCAGAAAAAAGCATTTGTTGAAGGCACAAATGAATGCATCTAAACAAAGTGGTTCCCAGGAACACATTTCTGTCAAGAAGGATCAGCAACATTCTGGTGAAATGAAAAGTTCAAAGCATCAGAAAGGACTTGTCAGGGATTTGGACACTGTTGGAATACCTGGTAACTAATCAGCCATGTATATTTATGCATATATGTTGAGTGGTACGTTCATGGTTAGCTTACACAACAATTTACACTGCTCGTTGTAATCCGCATTGAGTATCTGCTTGAACGGCTGGATATTTGTCAAAAGGAGAAGTCAAAGGGTAGGTGTGAACATATTCCTCGGCCTGAATGTGGGTACTAGGTTCCCGTCTTTCAGCACCGTCGACATGACACCAAATTATGTCCTTAAATAATTCTGTGGGAAAATTATTTGGAATGGACAAACTAGTAAGTTAGGACCTGTTATGCTGTTGCTTTTATTACAGCTTCACTAGTTTTGTAATCTGTATTGCCTGACACGGTAATACACTCTGGAGTAAAAATTCAGGGTCGGGTTAATCTAAATCAGACAATAGAATTCAGAAAGTTTTTTTGCCCTTCATGGAACTACCTTGTTTGTTTGCTATCTCTGCTTTGCTTGGAGTTCTACAAGGCTAAAGCTGGGTCAAAATTGGATTTGGGACAATAGAAATACGAAAAATCTTGTGCCTAAATTTGAAATTCGGGAAAGTTTTTCTTGTCCAAAGCATGCTTTGCATGCCAGTAGTTGTTGCTTTTGATGATCACCTTTTGAATGACTTTATATCCACTGAATAATTTGTCTTGGTTTTTTATGGGGGCCCTCTCTCTTGTCAATCTTACAGAATATTGCTCTGTGAGTTAGTTGATAGCTGTGGGACAGGCAATAATGTCTGACTGGAAAATACTCCTTGTGGAATGTAAACTTCAATACAAGTTGAAGGCTGAGTCTATTTGACACACATTATCCTTTTAATTTCCGAGAATCTCACGATGTTGGTGTCGTTGCCTCTAGCCTTGCTAATATCAACGATAAATGTCAGAAGCTTGGCAACTTGCTAAAAAAGTACAGACCGTGCTTAGAGCATGGTATTGTTTTTTCTGTTTTGTAGTACGAGACTTGGGTTTGCAACCGTGAGAGTTTAGTCAATCTGAAATTCTGTATTCCAATTGCAAGTTGACTCTAGCATGAATACATGATCCTGATCAAGAAGTCTAATTGGATTAGATTAATGTAGCCAGGCATGATGAACTACGTCACTGGCTAGGCGATTCATAATCCTGCTAACCAAGTTTGTCTAAATGGTTTGTTGCAATATTCATTGTTTTGTTCTTGACAGGTGATGTGTGATCGTTAAGACCAAATGATTGGTTGCTTGTTTGTAATTATTCGCTGAATGGTTGATACATCAGCTTTAAGAAGCTGTTTTACATGTATCTACAGGTTATTGTAACCCTTCAAAGCTTGAAAAGAAGAGAGCGACTGATGTGAAGGCGTCTGGAGTTTCCAAGAAGATGAAGAGAGTACATCAGCACGCTGTGGGAAATCTTGTTTTTGGTCTGTCTACAGGTCAAAGCCCAAATTACGACCCTACTGCACAGCGAATTTCTAATGACTTTGCTAAGAGGAGTTCGGAATACCCTCTTACTAAATCCAAAGACAGGACTCATAATTCGATAACTGTCAGGCACCCTGATCTAAAAGACACTTCTCAGAAAAAGAGAAAACTGAAAGATCAACAGGAAAGTGTTGTTTCTACAGAAGAACTCCCTGCCAAACGGCTGCACCAAAGGAATAATTCGGTTATTGGGAAGAGCAACGGCACTGAACATGGGAAAGAGAAGAAGTTAAAGGTGTTAAACATTCCGGGAAGGGAGTATAGTGCAGAGAAGGTCAATGATGGAACTGGCAGTAACGACAGGAAACATAATCAAGGGGGCAGTGGTGCTGACAGTCTAACCAAGGGAGGCAGGAAGGGTTATGTGGCTCTGGAACGACATCACTCAGAGAGGGCATCTCAAAAGACTAATGGTAGAAAATCTTCCGAAATGGCACTTGATTTCGGGGCATCAGACAATGCAACCACCTCAAGCTCATCGAAGATTTCCCATAAGGTTAAAGCGAAAGTGAAATGTTCACCCGCAGGGTCGATTTCATCCTCGCCTTTCAGGGTTTCCAAGTCTTGTCATGGTAATGAACCTGAAAAACTGTCAGCAAAGCAGCTAAAACTAAAGGCAGAGTGTGCCACTAATGAAATCACACCTCCTAAGGAAGAATTGAGGGATAGAAAATCCAATTTGTCGAGAGACTCTGGCATTGTGTCGGATGCAGTTGAGCAGGATTATTCTGTTAAGAAAATGTTGTTGGAAAGACGTCCGGATGCCCATGGAAGAGAGGAACCTATATTGGAGGGTCATAAGGATACAAGTGGTAAACTGAACCGTATAAGACATGAGAGGTATTTATTAACTTCACAGCAGAAATCGGTTTCAGAAAATCAGGATACAACATCTGTAAAAGGGTTGCATTTGCATGGGAACAATTCTGAGAAAGGGGAATCGCATGTGTCCCAAAGGTCTAGTGACAATTCTCATGGTCTTCCCAGAACCCAGAGAGATCTTGGGTCTGATGCTGCAATAGTTGATAATTTTAATTTGAAGCCTCAACCTACTGGACATATGTCAAAGGCTATTGAGGCCTCAAGTTCTATGAAGAAGGATATCTTCCCTTGGGATGCGAACACTGCTTTGAAGGAGGCAACAAATCTTAGAGATTCCGCCGACCGTTTGAAAGTGTGTTTCTAATGGCTGCTCCTCTATATGGTTCTGTTTTGTACTCGTTAACCTTTGTTGCCTATTCTCTGACTCTTTGTTTGGCTTGCAATTTAGGTTTCTGGATCGGGACTTGAAAGCACTGAGGCTCTCTTCCAGGCAGCATTGAAGTTTCTTCATGGAGCATCCTTGTTAGAACCTGGCAGCAATGAAGGCGGTAAATATGGCGAGATGACGCCAACTGCAGCATATAGTACTACGGCAAAATTATGCGAGTAAGTTCACAATGTTATGCGATTTTCTTTGATCTCTCTGCTTTGCAGGGATTGAAAATTGTGTTTTAATAGCAACACTAAGGCAGTAGTAGTACCTAGATTTGTTGAACTTTTAGTTTGTGTTGGATTGATCCAAGATTTGTGTTATAATATGTTTATGTTGTGCTTATGTTAAATTGAGTTTGGGTATTGCCTTTTTTTGGTTTGGATAACCTTCAGCTTATTTATTTTTTTTCCCCAGCCCAAGGAAATATTGTTTTCTGTCCTGTTTGTCTACGTGAGGTGTAGTATGAATTGAGTGCAGGCAAATGTCAGTTCACACTTTGTATTGAATAGGGTGCGTTTGGTTCAGTGGTGCAAATTTTAATAGAATTTTGGAGAGGCTTTGGTTATGGTCTAGTGCAGTAGTGCCACTTTAGATAGCCTACCAGATCATGTTTTGCAAGAGTAGTTTGCCTTCTATTGTAATATGCGATAACTTTCTTTGCTGCAGGATCCTGTTTGTTGGGACGGTTCTAGTGTACCTTGGGTCATTAGTGGCGAAACCCAAGCTATTTTCTTTTTTTCAAATATTTGGAGTGATGTTCTACATCTGTTACTGCAAATGAATCACTTAGAACACAAAGTTGTCCTCTACTTTTGATATACAGTAGGAGGCAGTCAACGCTTTTTAAATATAGGGTGCAATCGAGACCACCTCTCTGAAATACAGTAGGAGGCAGTCAATGCTTTTTAAATGTAGGGTGCAATGGAGACCACCTCTCTGAAATTTGGGGTTGTATGTAGTTTTAACCCTCACCCTAGCTGAATGATGTGGTTCTCTTTGTTCCATTGAACAGACATTGTGCTCATGAATATGAAAGATGTAATGACATGGCTTCTGCTGCTCTGGCCTACAAGTGCATGGAGGTGGCATACATGAGAATTGTTTATTCCAACGATCTTGCTGCAAGCAGAGATCGAGTGGAGTTGGATATGGCTGTAAGAGCTGCTCCTCAAGGTAATGAATGGACTAAAATGAATTCTCAGGGGTTGGTATCATACTTCTTTTTTTTTTTTTTTTTAAAATGGTTGACATCAAGCTTGCTGGGAAACTGAAAGTCAAATTTTATGACTTTTTTTAAATTCTCTGCCTTGCTAATTGAAATATAATCCTATCATCTGCAGTTGAATCTCCATCATCATCTGCTTCTGACATCGACAGTTTAAATAATCAAGTAGTTGGAGAAATGTTAAAGGGTGGAATTTCGGTATTAGATCAGCAGAATCATGTCATTTCTGCTAGAAACAGGCCTAACTTTGTTCGGCTGCTGAATTTTGTATGTCTATTATCCTGAAACAGCTTACTGGATCATTGTCTGCTGCTTTACTTCATCTCTTTAGTTGAGAGATTGACTGGGGATTTGCTTATATCTAATTACAGACGCAACATGTCAATCTAGCAATGGAGGCCTCACGGAGGTCACAGAGTGCTTTTGCAGCTGCCAATCCTGTCCTCACACAAGCAGGGAAGGTGGAGGACATCGCTTTCATTAAGAGAGTCCTTGATTTTAGTTTCCATGACGTTGGCGGGCTTTTGCAGCTAATGAAGCTTGCAATGGATGCTCTTAATGCTCAAACGT
>NCQS01010860.1:0-11498 GCA_002740445.1 Pachycereus pringlei
TGGAATGACTAATAGTGCATTTAGAGATATCTCTAATAAAAGTCTCTACAAGATAAACTACTAGTCATCTTTGAATTAAAAAGTCACCCCAAATTAAAATACCTTATTAGCCACTTCAAAACATTAAAAAAGTCAACTTTGAAGGAGCTTGTTTTGCAAATAACTCTTATATGAGACGGTCTCACCCAAAAATTTGTAAATTTTTTTTTCTTTTTTTGGGCAATTAGTAATGGTGGCCGGTGGGTATCGACCAATACATCAGCTTAGCTGAATTAGCTTGTCCAGGCTTGGCTATAAGTTGATGTACGGTTATAGTTGGTAAGAGTTTTCAGAATGGGTTGACACAACATGATAATGTGTGTTGGTTAAACATAACAGCATTATTTGTAACAACCATATATTAGAAATAACTTGTAATTGTATTCTTCTATTATGCTTTTGAAGAGTATGTATTATATTTCAAAACACATAGTTACGTGAATTAGCTTGTCTTTATGACAGGTATACATGGTTAACCATCACATAACTTACAAAAATATAAGCTCCTTGGAGTAAATTAGAATAGTATTTATTAAGTAAAAAGTTTCAAGAAAAATGAATATAAATAAAAGAAAGCATCAAAATCATTCTCCGAATAATTGTTTCATAATTATTAATTGGTTTCACTTGAATGAACTCTCCCAGTTGTAAATCATAAGACGTATGCTTTACATGTGCTAGTGCATGTGATAGATGCATGCATGTGCTAATTAATGTTGTATAAGCTATATAAAACACTTAATTTGAAGGAGTAATTAATATTTTGATCTTTAATCATTTCAATAGCTTAATATAATAATGAATTTACTATCTCTATATGTGCAGTTTGAGGCTGAAATATATAATTAACTTGTGTATATTATAAATAAAATTCTTTCTGTATAATTATCGTAAATATAAGCTAAGCTTAAGGTTGAGTCAAGTAAATCAAATGCTAATTTAATGAATTTTGAAGTCGAATTTGAATTTTAATGATGACAATAATTTCAAGTGCAACTAGCTCTAATCATGTGCGAAGTTTCCAATAATTATGCCATAAATATGAATCAGGATAAACAAGCATGTAGCTATTAGCCTTTTTTTTTAAGTCTTGGATCCTCTATTTATTGGAATCGAGTTACTGGTGATCTTATAAAGGGATAGAACTCTCCCATCACAGATTTTTTCCATTCACAAGACTTGAACCTGAAACCTTATTTAAGGAGAACAAGTGTCAAACCACTTGAATCAACTTATATTGGTGTATAGCTGCTAACTAGTATACCAACTTATTCCAAGCTAAGCAAAGAAGCCAAGAGCAGGGCCCCACAGGTGGTGATATTCCAACCTACTTCAATACATGTGAAAGGAGATTTGGGAAGAGGATCTTTGGAAGGGGGACAGTAGAGTGGGTGTGAACGCAAAGTTGTAGGAATCCTTACCTAATCCTACTCATTTCCGTGTATGCTTACTCGGGCCCCCTGTCCTTTTTCGTGCACTTTCTTGTCTTCTACCTAATCACTCATTTGGCTATCATTAACCTACCTTTAGTTTCATGGTAAATTCATCCTTTTTTAAGGGTTATAATCAACATCATTATCTAATCATTTTGGATCCATAAATAACTTTGTTATGTAACGATGTTTAATTGATCAGCATTCTCTTAATCATGCATAGATGTTACACGCAAGTAAATTTTGAATTAGTCAGGGAAAGAAGATACCATCAAATTAAGTTCACCACCACTTTCAAATCTTGACCATTTCTGACATTGAAATATGCATTTTGCATCTTTTCATTTCTTGAGCTTAATCTTCACAAGATATTGTCTTCAATAGTCAAGATGGACATTGTAAAAGATAACTTAATCGTTGGATCAATATGGTGAGAATGTTGATTGGATAATCCATTCAGTATCCATCAATCCATGTCAATATCCTTCCATTAATAACTTCACGCTTGAATTACATGACAAAGTTAACATGTCTTACTTTATAAGCAGTATATCACTTGATTCTTTTAAAGTATTCACTTGATATGGTCTTTGTACACTTTCCTTGTGTTTTAGTGTCAACTATGGAAATTTTGGAGTTTAACAAATAAATAGGAAATCTTCTTGATATTTGTCTAACTTGCATATATAGCATGAAATTAGCTTACAAGATCTCTTACAAAGTCAATATTAAAGAATCACATCTACATAATATTCCAATTTGATTCAATCAAGTTCAATTACATATATCCCAGAAACAATACCTCTAGATCCATTGCGAGTATTAATTCAAGTGGCATAATACGTCTTATGAATATTCTAGCAATAAATACATTTTATGTATCTACAAATATTCAGCCAATTCAATATAGGCAATCATTCTATATATTGTAATGTCCAAATAAAGAAAATGTATCAAGAATGATCTTTTAGATGCCAATCAAATAATCACGATAATATTAACATTTCAATGTATAATAAATAAAAAATGTATGCCTACATACCCTATATATAAACATAGATCGGATATTCGCTCGTTAGCTAACATTAACTTAACGTCAGGGTACACTACAGTACGGTCGTTCAGGATACATTGAGTTTCTCTCAATGTTTATTTAAGCGTCTAAGGCCAAGACATTCGAAGTAATATTAGCATCATGCATTTGAAATTCATCAGCAGACAACTCCAAGTGTACATCAATGTCTACACGAAACACATGTAAAGGTCCTAATGACCTTGATTATAACTCAAAGTCTTGCATTAAGTGACATAATATGAACATGCAATATTCTAGCATCACTCAAGTAGGTCACTAAAAGCACTAGGAACATTTATGTAGGCTTACATATCAAAGAGAACAAAAGACATATGACTTAGATAAATCGTTTTACCTATCACAACTCTCAATTGATTAGTTATCATCGAAATCAATGCGACAACCATTCAATGCATATGACCTTAGAATCCAATACCGTGCTAAATCACTACAGATAAGTTTTCTTTTTTCTTTTTCACTAACTCAATTTACAATATCTTGTTATAAAGAGTAAAGTTACTTCATTTTTCCTACATTCAAATTGCGTAAAGGCCATAATTAAATTATATGCAAAGCTATTAATGGGTAACAATTAATTTTATTAGCAGAATGTCAACTGATTATTAAGTAAGATGGTCTTGTGAATTATTTGTGATGTAAGACATACTTCTTTTTGGTTAATTGACTTTTATAATCCGACAACTTTTTCATATCTCACAATTATTTTTCAATAAAATAATTTACTAGTAAAGCAGAATTTCTGAAAATGAATAATAAATATGTAAACTTAAATAGTATAAATTTCTCTTAGCCTTCTATAGTTTGGAAGCTTCATACGTACTTTAGATCCCATGTGATTAACAACTAAACTCGGAGAAAGCAAGAATTGCGTAGGAACCAGTAATTGAACCATGCATATGGGCGCATGTGCTAGCTTGGCCAATGGAGCCACGCGGAACCACTTTACAAGTCATTCCTCTAGCCTATGACCTGTTCTCATGAGACCTCTCCTTCGTTAAATTTAGTCTCTTTTCTTCTCCTTATCAATTATCATACATCAAGAGGCACAAATAAATATGGATAAAAGCTAAAATTAAATTCAATTCTCTAATAATAATTTTTTAGACTTTATCAATATATCAATTAATAATTGCCATTTAATATTTGTGCATGTAATTTCATGAATTGATGCATACTTAGCATTAATGTCATGTATTTAATCATATCCATTGATGGCTTCTAATGCAAATAATTTATTGTATTATAGTCGATTGAATGATAATCAATATATAATGCCAATAATCTATCATATCATAGTCGATTGAATGATTTTTCATTGTAAACTTCGTACTTCTTTATTTTTAACATGATTGTAAGTTTTATAAGTAAATTGTTAATTTTTAAAAGGAGGGAAAATGTCTTAACCAATTAATCGTCTTATACGAGCCACTTTCTAGAATGTTGAATGTGGCCAAAAATTCAAATATTTTATGTTTATGTTCTTTTATTATTTATTTTTTATCACCTTTTTTTAGCCAACATGTACATCTTAAAGAATACTGACTAGCATACTACAATTGACCTCCTTTGACTTTTGAGTACCTTTGAAGACTATTGCACTTTATTAGTTGGTGTTCATGTATGATTTGCTGAATCTGGCCCTATATTTTCATTCTTTCGCTCTTTTATTGCATATTTTAATTTTAACTTTAAGATTATGAGGTTTAAATAAAGTTTTCTCCAAAATAATGATCATGGTATTTTCCTAAGGTTACAACCTTAGTGTTATGGACTCAAATTTATAATGCACAAATCATCGAATTCAAGAGACTTTGTGTGACTAGCCAACCAGCTTTGGTAGTGGGTTTGGTTACCTCGTAAATTGGACTATGTTGGGCCTAGTTTGATTTGTGTGTTTCCCTCCCTCACTGCTTAATAGTCAATTAAGTAGGTTCATTTTACTCAAGTAAGGATGACAATGAGTCAGATCTGAATCGAATTATTTTGCTTCAAATCGAGTTGTGTGCATCGAATTCGGACTATACTGTCATTCCCATACACAAGGTGCGTATAATGAATAAGCAATTTACCCAGCAGAATAAAAAAAAATAATTAATAGCGTTTGCATTTCCAATTGTTTTGCCTTGTTCAATTAGAAACAGCCCTTCTCCCTGTGGCGAGAGCTGTGCATGTTTGACAAAGACTAGATGGCGCAATTCTAGTCTTAAGTCAAGTCACCTGCAGTATAAATCACGTGCTTTGTATGGTAGACTGTTAACATTCAGTGAATAATATGTTAGTTAAATTAGGTACATTGTTTGATTAAACAAAAATAAGGAATGGAATTGGTCGTATTTGAATCAAATGTATGCACACTTAAATCTAAATTTAATTGATGTTTACCCTTGAGATTTCGATAAACTTTGATTTGATGGAGTTAATTAGATGCTTCCTGCAAATCTGATCAAAGTCGCGCGGATCAGATTAACTCTAACTATAATCCGATCCAAGCCTTTTTTTTGGGGCTAAAGTAAGGCTAAAATAAAACGAGAAAGAAGGACAATAACCGGCATGGGAGAGGAAGAGACAGGGTGCAACTAGATGACATGAGGAAGAGGGAGACGTGAGGAAGCCAATTTCAATTTTCACTAACACCACCAGTGATTTTGCTCATCGGAAATGAGGGGAAGGCGGCCAACAAAGAGGCCAGGATTCCAAATAGGTTAAGGTTATTCAGTTTCATCATTCTCAAATTAAAAATTAAAATTAAGATGTTAATTATTTAGAACTATAATTGACAGGATAAAAAATCATTTGGATGTGACTTCCTTTCAAATCAGATTGATCCAACTCAGACGTGATCATATTTTATTGGATTCCAATTCAACTTTTTTCTTTCAAATTCGAATCAAATTATTTCGGAATGAATCGGCCTGATTCATCCCAAATTTGGACCTAACTACTATCCGTAATGAAGGAACATACTTTATGTATACAACTAAAATCAAAATCAGCCAAGTAAACAAGTTCTATTAATATTGTTGGAGACATCCTTGATAACTTGGCCTGTTGTTGTTATGAATGGGTCAATCGATAGCCATTATGCTTGAAATTACAAGCATTAATTATTTTTAATTAATCGTCCAACCAATTAACTACCATGAATTAATTGACAAAATCTTGACCAAGTCTCAAAATTGCAGGGAATTTTAGAGGTGACTATGGAAGCAGTAGCTTGTCTTTGGACCGGTTTGTCTTTCTTCCTCACCTAAGATGGTCGTCATTGGTCAAGCCAGGCATGCTTCCTTTAAAAATGAGTATTTGAAAATAAAGTTGGAGTAGTTAAGTTGATTTGAATTAAGTCTTTTTAAGAGTCAATTCATTAAGTTCCACTAATCATATCCCTTTTCTTGTCCAATATTCTTGGTACTAGGTGAAGACTTGGTTTCCCCATTGATTATACCTTGTCCACGTACATTTTGGTTCCCTAGAATTATATTATTGGAAAAAACAACTCTTTTTAACGTTCAGATGTATTGTCATGAGATCTTAATCTATTTGGTTAATGTTAGAACCATTGATATGTTGGATATCAAGTTAATCTTTTTCTTCTAATTATATCGTAGGATCCTTTGTGATTCATATAAACTAATACTAATATTTTTATCATAAACTTTTTGATAAGAAGTTTCCAATAGAGACTTTTTTTTTTAATAATTTGACCACAAATCAAAGAATTAGACACTTTAAAACTACCAATTTCGATAATTATTACCTTCAATTATCGATTATTGAGTTGACTAGGGCAAAACATTTACTAAGTTTAACATAATACAAAAGTGGATAGTTTTCATTTATTTCCACCTCTTTTATGATTTGTTATATCACTTTTTGGACCTCATTATCATTCCATTAATGAGGGGTCTATTGAAAATTGAAAAATAGAGGTGTTTGAATAAAGGGCTCTTGCTCTACATTATCAAATTGAAAAGCATAATTAATAGGTTTCCATGCACATAATCGGTAGATGAGTCCTGAGTAATTCAAAATTTAACAAAATAAGAAAACAAGTATTAGTAAAGTGAATGTCATTTAGTTTAACTGGTAAAATCTTTAGAAGTTATCAATGAGTGCTGTTTAAATTATGCTTACATCAATCTTTGCATATTATTTGTAAAAGGAAAAAAAAAAATACTAATGCAATATCTGAATGCCGTTATACTTTCACCACTTTATTGCAGATATGACAAAACTACAAATATGAAGATGAGACATGAGGGAGATATCATAATGTGAGTACATTGTTGCACAATTGTTTGTGTATGTGCTGTCTTTACTCTTTGATCTTGTTAAAGTTGAATTGAATTCAATGCTTGTGTTTTGGGTTTGTTCAATGGCCTTTGATCGGGGTTGGGGTCCACTTTCTCTAGTGTTTTTATCCTCTAATTTTACTAAAGGTTTAATCAAATTGCATGCCTTATTTTTTGTGAATTGCTTTGCGATATGTATGGCATGCGTATGGCCAGGCAATTACACTGCAAGCTGGCCAGAAAATGATATTGTTGGACTTCACCCTAACTTAAACAAAATCAGATGTGTTGGGCTCCACCCTAGTCAATGTCAATGAATATATTGTTACTTCGATTCTTATTAAGGACAGATATTCTTCAATTTGGACAATAGTGCATAATTGTCTATGCTACTCAAACTTGTGATTTATACCTGCAATCCATCAACGAAATTACATCGATTGCCTTACAAGTTTTGTTTCATTTGTTCGGTAACAATCTAGAAAAACATATATATTGAAATGAACATTAGCCAAGCAATGAATACTAAATTTCGTTATTATTGCTTATGTACGTAGCTAAAGAACCTCTATTGATGATCAATTTGATGTAATTAATAATCTTTTGCGATAATGACAACACAAAATCATCATGATGAATTATAAATTATTGATTATAATGTACAATTGTAACCATAGGATTTCACGATAAAAAACTAAGTCTTTAAGTTGCATTAGTTCGTTGCTATTAATTAAGTAACACAGACAAGAACTATTGTCATCATTAATGATAATGAAGATGAAAATATTCAGGTGGTCGTTACAAGTATTAAGGACGGGACCAATAACAATGGATAAAGACAGCCTATTTTTGGTCGTTAAAACTTTTGATGACCAAAAATTAGCCTTTTAGAAACGATTTTGTTGATCGTTAGAAAGCCTTTTTCTAGTGGTTAGTTTCTGCCAGTTCCATCTCTACGTTCGACTCATCACACTCATAGATTGTGATAAGACTGGAAGAAGCGGCTTATTAGATTTGGAGTTGTTTTGTTGACCCGTGAAGACCATAGCATGTCTTTTTACTCTTAATGAAACATTGGTTATGACATCCAGAGCAGAGAAACACTTCATACAAGAAGGGCTAGAGCTTTGAACTTCATTTATTACTCCTAGGTAGCTAAATGCAAAACTGTTCTCTTGCTGAAGTTGTGAATTTGAGGGCTTTTCAAAGTTCTTGATTCTAGTAAAGACTGAAGGTTTGGTAGTAAACCATCTTTGATTTTGTTGAAAATAGAGGCCTTATAATTTTAACCATTCTCTATTACAGTTGAATACTGATGGATGTTTTTCTGAATTGGACTATTGTAACACGGAAGACTTTGGGCTAAGGTGAGAATTTTTGTCTTCACTCTCGTTCTCATCTTCGGCTGGGATGTACTGAATCGTCAACTGTTTGTCCTTCCATGACCCTAAAATTCTTACTGGCGGTAGTGGTATATAGTTGAGTCCAACTTTAGAGACGTCCACAAAGCCTCCATACTTTTGGATCTTTCTCTGAGTTTCATTAAGATCATGTGGCTTTGCTTTGACTACCTTTCCTAAGGTAGTTAGGTTTTGAAAGTCATAAACAGTTGTTTTCATAAGCTTGTGTGAATTTGGATCAAATCCCTCTTTAGTTCTTGCACCTAGCAAGTTATCCTCTTCTCTAGAAAAAAGGAGAAACCCAGAAAGAGACGGCTTGCTCACCTTAGCATGCTACATCTTAAGTTTTGGAACCATTACACTCCCTTTTAATATGGTCATGCTAGCATCCTTTTTAGCAGCTTTGGTCTCGATATTTATTTATTTGGTAAAGGAAAATTCACCCTCTTTATAGAGAGACTTAGGTATGTACCTTAAGACTGGTCGCACTGAGCCTTTTTAAGCTAAACTGTTTAACAACTAGTTCAATGGAAGAAGTTGTGTTTCCCCACTTGCTTTCTTCCTTCTCACGTCATTGCTTGGGAGCATTATCTTTTGTTACCTGAAGAGCATTCTTTGTACCATATTTGCTTATAGAAGAAATGGTTGATGGCATTGTCTCCTTAGAGGCAGCAACTTCTTCAAAGAACCTTACATCTACAAAGTGGGCTCAACCCTAGTCAATGGCTTGACATCCCCAGTTATCTTTTGTCCTCCATCTTGGTAATACTTAAAGCATTGATTTAGATTGAAAGCCATAATTCTATGTTCATGAAGCTATAGTCGCCTGAGTAAAAACTTGTAGGAAGTCTTAGCGTCGATTACATGGAAGATTGAGAATGTTTCCACGTCTTCTATCATTAGTTCAATGAGGATCATATCAATTGCACACTGACCCTCATGGTTGAATTCCCCAATCATTGTTTGGCTATTAGAAAGTTCTTCTACTATTATACCTGATTATCATAGACTTAGGCATCATGTCGACGGCTGACCCTCCAACTATGAGGATGCACTTAATGTTTTGCTCCATGATATAGTCAATCACAAACAAAGAAAGATTGTGAGGTTTGAATCCTAACAATAGGTCGTCATTAACAAAAATGACAGTTGTGTTGCAAGAGGCACACTAGATGGAGCTTTCTGTCGATTCCCTAATAATTTTGGCTTTGACAGCATAAAATTCTAGGTGTTGCAAGGCATTAACAACCACTGAAATATTTTTTTTAGGCAAATGAAAGATTTGTCTCTAACCATGCATGATGGCAAAGCCTCTAGAATAGTGAAATTCTTATCAGTTCCTTTTAGGGGATTCTTACATTTTTCGTCCCCCTTGTCTTCCTCTTCTTCAAGGTCAGAACATGAGATCATTTTGATGGTGACTTTCTCAAAGAAACCTACAAGGAAGAACTCTTCTAGTGTGACAAGGACAAGTGTCTGATGCTCAAGTAGGTCTATGGACTGAATTTCATGTCTTTTGACTTACCTTGGACTTCTTCCTATCCTTTGGATAACAAGGGCTATGGCGGACAGGTGGTGGTTCAAGTTGATTTTGTTTCCTCAGCCTTGACCAAGTGGCAAGCATCCATCCGTTTTCAGCTTTATCGGGGACATCTCCAAGAAGACTGATCTCTGCCAAAGGTTTTGGGAACACCACTAGAAATACAACAGGCCAAACTTTCAAATCAAATTGCAAATAATTTCACCCTTTTGGAGGAATCATCACTCCTGCATGAGATTGCGTAGCTTTTGCTGCCAAGTCGATGAAGAGTACTCCAAGTAGGTAGAAACATGATTCGTTTTGATAGTGTTATCTAAGTCTAATAGGAAGATCCTATTCTTAGCTAGCTGTACAATGCGCTCCTTGAGCGTGATACATTTCTGAAGAGGGTGGCTAATCACCCTATGATGTCGATAATATTTGGGGTTGCAGTCCTTTCAGTTTTTTGGACCATGGACTTTGATAGCTCGATAAACCATTTTTCCAGAAGATTATCAAAGCATTCCTAACAAGTCTGAGTCAGAAAATTGATATATTTTTTTCCCTAAAATCTTTAATGTAGGATGCTACTTTCAGTGTTCATGGAGAACTCATGTTTCTCATACTTGGGCTGTACAAAAATTCACACCTGCTTATTAGTGGAACCAACCATAAAGACTTTGGTTGAAAATTTTGAGCACTTGGGATTTTTCTTGAACTCAACTTTGTCCTTTCTAGAGTCAAACAAGAAAGCAGACTTGCTACCATGACTTGCAAATTGTCATCCTTATATACTGTGTCTTCGTTGTTAACTCTTGGAATGTTCTTGACTTATTCATGTGTATAACATAGAGTAAATCTCATTCCATGCACTAAGCACACATTTAATGTTGAAGCTTCAAACAAATAGTTCTTACACTCAAAACTGAGATACTTCCAATGATTGATGTGATCGAGAACTGGCTCGTCCTTTCATTGTTTAGTGTTTGTCAACTTTGTTATGCTAACAACATGTTGAGTGTTATAGGACCTATTCAGGAACTCCTACTCCATTTCTTCCCAGCTATTAATGGATTCAGGCTTCAAGTCAGTGTACTAATCGAAAGCAATTGATGTGGATTTTATATTTTGTTTTAAAACCCTTTTTACTTGCAAGTGCACAAGGTTAATTGTAGATAAGCGAGTATAGGAGTGTCGATCCTACGAGGAATAATATTGATTTTTAATTTCAACCCTTCCAACCAACTATAAAGAACAAGTTGAATGAGGAGTGTAATTATCGATATAATTAAAGAAGCAAAAAGAAGAGTAAAAGTGTCAAGTAGAGAAAGTTCATATTAGAGAATGTTCTAGGATTTCGGATTTCACCTTTGATGTAAATATTGAATTGCTAATTCAAATGGGGATTTGATTTGTTTCTTGTGCAACTTAAGCTACAAGCATTAAGTCATGAATTGAAAAGATGAATTATAATTCTCAAATAAAATTATTTATCTAGTGGCTTAGCATGAATTATTCTTTTTAGATATAACTCATCTAATTTCTAGTATAAATTATTCAATTTTAACAATTACAATTTTAAGGCCATTTGCATAATGCCATATTAGCCTACAAGGTCTAATATTCATTTGAGATAGCTAACTAAACTATTGTAATCAACATGATTAAACAATAGTATTAGAATGCATAAGTAGGTTAAGATCAAGTTTACACTCAAAGTTA
>NCQS01011381.1:0-11385 GCA_002740445.1 Pachycereus pringlei
ATGTATGTATGTATGTATGTATGTATGCCTGTGCGTGTGTATGTACATGTATGTATGTCAACTTAAATTTTATATGCTTGTATTGTTTTAAGAATATTATGATTTGGAATTATCTAAAAAACACAATCTAAAATCAACCTCGTATGATTAAGAATCATTAAGAATAAAAACCTCAAAAGATCAAATTGCTCGAAGCTATTTCTCCAGGTTAGATTATTAGCGTCCAAAGTCTCAATCGTTTCTATTATTTGCTTCCAAAAACCTACTTGTGTTGTAAACGCATTCAGGCATCCACGGTTGAATTGGGGTATTGCTCTTTCAATAAAGTCAATTAATTATTTTGGAAGGTTTTTAAGTCAACTTTTTTCCATGTTTTTAAGGCATGTTCATTTGGACTTATAATAAGTACTTATTGGTTCTTATTGCTAAAAAATTGTTGAATCAATCTGAAACATATTGAAATTTGTTAAAAATATATGGAAACATGTTAAATCATGCTAAATGAGTTTACATAATTAGGGACTAATAGTAATTAAGCATGGAATTATATAGATATAGCTGTATGACTATTGTATGCACCCAAAATGAGCTCTTGTAAATACGTATTTGTTTAAATTGTGAGAGAATATGATCATTTTCTAGTGAGTTGTATTTTATATGTTGTGGCTGTCATAAATTGAATTTTAAATCACATTTTTTAAATGATATTTATATTATACAAATAATGGCGAATATATATTCGATTTATAGTTACTATTATTAACGCAGTAATTTCATATATCCTTAGCAATGGATTGCATACTCATTCAATTTTGAAAAATAACTAAAATTAGGAATACCTAAAACACACATTTTTGGATAGTTGTTATGGAATTAGAAGTCGACAATACAAATTTAGGAAATAACATTTAGTACATTGTCATCACAATGCTAAAAGAACTAAGCAATAACAAATATGAAATATGATTTCATATTAAAACTTTAAAAGCCGAATATTAAGCGTCAAGATTAACATTTAGCATATTGATCTAGTGGCTTAGGTTATATTTGTGGCTAAAAATCTAAACTAGCGATTCGCATGGCATATAAAATGACAAGCCAAGTTAAGTGGGAGCTATGTTATGACTCGTGACACACATTTCATCTTGCATGTGCCTAAAAGACGACCAATACATGGAGTGGCAATTGACTTCCGTATCTCTTGTCATTGTGTGACTCCATAAACAATGACCCTCTGGCTGAAAGCTATGATATAAAGTTGAAGCTTAATGATGCTGTCTTAATGTGTTTCTCAAAGGAACAATGTTTATGGCTCAACGAGAACATGTTAGGAAAGCAGTTAAATTAAGATGTAATATCATGAGTGCTTAAGAAATAATCTATCCATTTTCATTATATCAACCCAGACGATTATATTGCATATATAATCAAATGATATATCATATGGAAAAAAGCTATTAAAAAATGTCACCTGTGATATTTAGGATGATTTGGGATATCGGATTTTATGAAAGTGTCATATTAGTTAGATGGTAACTTAATATAACACTATTGATTACTTTCTGGTCACATATCCTATTCATGTATGAAACATGAAGAGTTGTGATTTGCGGCCTACGTGGCTGAGTAGGAGTTGATGGTCGGTCCTAATATAATTAGCGCTGAAGGCTACGTAGGTCACTAAGTGATGAAAACCCTAATCGACCCTAACCTATATAGAGGGGTTTAAGGGTTCGACTAATATACATAAAAACACAGAGGGCTCTAAATCTCCTCTTCTCCTCTCTCATGGCCTCCCAACCATCTAGTGAGATTCGGATTTAGGACGTGCCATTCGAGGCGACTCTAGTATTCGTCTTCCAGCAGTATTCAAACTACGTGGGCTAATTTTAGTGACCTATTCTGCATTAAGGTCAATCATTTAATTTTTCCTACGCTCTGGAAAATAAACGAGTCTCGAGCAGCTCAACGTTCTCAACGAAGAGCAAATAATTCACCCATTTTATACTTCCCCAATGCATCTCAACATGGTCTCTCATTGACCAATACCTCCCATCCCAACTAATAGAATTCTTAATTAGACAATAAATTAAATTAAAACTGTGCAATACAAAATATTAGCAATTGTCCCACGTCTTGCGTGGCCTCATTAACTAATATTTTAAAGGAATGTTCTTTTCAAATTATGGGAAGTACTTTTCGTTAGTATTCATCATAATTCAGCATAATTAAGTATAAATCTGCATCATTTAGTACAATTTAGCACTTGTAAAAATACTTAATTTATTAGATTGTGATTAATCCAATTACCTATTCTTTACTAATATAAATAGATTTATTATTATTATTGTAAAATTCATCTAAAATTGTAAATAATTTTTACATTATGTAACAAAATAAAATATTGTACACTTTTAAGTACACTATAAAAAATATTAAGATTGTTATATTCATAAAATGCATATTATTTGATGAATTGTTATATTATATATACATGGATTTGTCATAAGTAATGGAAAATTTGCAACTTATTTTAAGAATGTAATCAAAATTAAAGGCAATTTTTTTAATAAATATTGCTAATCATACATTAATAATTTTACCGCCAACTTTTATATCTAATATATTCTTATATCTAATTTTCACCCCATCTATTGGTTTTTTTTTTTTTTAAATTACAATACCTTGTTCTCCTCTTAACAACCCATTAATAATGAAATTTATTGTATTGCTAAGAATGTAAGCACCACCATTTACTACATCGTATACCAATGAAAAATAAAAATTGTATGTATTGTAGAGAACCCAACCCCCACCATTTACCTTTTACCTACTATCTCTCCTCTCTCTCTCTTTCGGACACTGCTTGAAAAATAGAGTTCCAAACTTAACGTACACGAATTCTCTCTCCTCTCTATCTCTATCTTTGTCACATGCCCCGGTCAATCCTCCACCGAGTATAAGTTTTTCTCTACATTGCTTAGTTGTAGTTGTTGTTGCCTGTTCTTTTAGTATTATGCCTTGGGTTACAATTGATACAAAACCAATGGGTTGGTCAATATAGATCTCTTCCTTAAGGTCACAATTAAGGAAAATGGTCTCTACGTCCATTTGAAGTAACTCTTGATCCAAATGGACAGCCAGGGCTAGGAATAGGCGAATAGAGACAAATCTCACCATATAAGAAAATGCCTCTTCATAATCTATAACCTCAATTTGGGTGCAGCTTTTTGCCACTAGACGAGCCTTAAACTTGTCTATCGATCCACATGGCTGATATTTTATCTTGGAAACCTACTTGTTTTTAATAGACTTAAGTCGACGTGAAAGATCAATGGTTTTTCAAACCTTGTTTCTTGCTATTGAGTCTATCTCATCCCTTATGACATCCATTCACTCTTTGTGATTTAGCGAATCAACCAACTCTTGAGACGAGGTGGACTCGTCAACTTTCAAGGGAGTGCATATGAATATTTCCTCTTTAATTTGGAAATATCTTCAAGAAATTCTTCCACGCTCACTCTTTCTGATCTTAGGACCTTCATTATTTGTCTGCTAGGTGAGAAATCCCTCCTCCATTCTTTAAGAGGTGTGGGATTGAGTATGTGAAGAATTAGTCCCACTATTCCTTTGAGGAGTGGGATCTTGAATATGAAGACTAACTACATGTTCAGAAGCATGAGATTGAGGATAAACCTCATTCTCATGTTAACTCTCATTAGGCATTGGAGATTGAAGGCGAACTTCATTCTCCTAAGCAAACAAGTCACCCTCGTTCCTTTCAGATAGGGGAAGTGTAGTATGTTCAGTGACTTGGTGAGAATTCAAATCCTCCTCCTCATCAAGAGATGGTTGAATATCTTGTTGTAACTCATATAGCTTGATGACCTTCTTTATTTCACCAAAGGAACTCATTTTCAAGAAAGTCGACATTACGGGAATTGACTTCTATTATGCCACCATTAGGATATTCCTCATACATCACATATCCTTTGGAATGTGCGGGACATCTTATGAGCATCATCTTGGTAGCTTTTGGACCAAGTTTCCCATGTTTGTGGGTTAGGTTATGCAGATAGTCAGTCAAACCCCATGGTTGTAAGTGATCTAAGGACGGCTCTTTACCAAACTATAACTCATATAGCGTAGCAGATATACTCTTACTTGGGCTATAGTTAAGGATATAGACTGTCGTAAGTAGTGTATCCCTCCAAAAAAAACTAGTAAGGAGTTTAGTATGTGTCATCATTGACCTGACCATGTCAAACAACGTCCAATTCCTGCACTCTATAACAACGTTCTGTTACAGAGCTTGTGGTATGGTTAGCTGTCTTTGTATACCTTTCTCTTTATAAAACTCTTTAAACATATCATAGAGATATTCACGACCTCAATTGATAAAAAAAGTTTTAACCTTGCATTTCAATTGACTAATTACTTCCACTATGGAGAGCTTGTACACATCAAGTGCCTCATAGCAGCAAGATAATAAGTATACATACCCCATATCGTAAATAATCATCTATAAGAGTTATGAAGTAAATTACCCCATGATGTGATTTCATATTCATGGGTCTGTAAATGTCTGAGTTGATTAATTCTAAGAGACTCAATGCTCTCGAAGCCTTACCAAAAGGCTTTATGGTTGCTTTACCAGCTAGACATGGCTCACATGTACACCTAGGCAACTTAACCCCACTGAGTCGATCCAAAAGGCCTTCTTTAACTAACCTACTCACTATGTCTTAACCCATATGGACCTCTAGCAAGCCACTTAACAAATTGAGAGGCAGAGCTAAAACATGAGACAAAAGCAGAAGATATAATATTATAAGAATCATTTAAATCCAAAATAATGAAATCTCCTTTCAATATTGCATGGCCAAATAAATTGCCATTATAGAAAAAGTCTAAACCATTAGGATGATAACTAAAAGTAAAACCTATTCTCATCAAAGAAACAAAAGATACTAAGGAGCATCGCACCCCAGGTGCATGGAAAGTGTCGTAAAGAAGGAGCTTGTTTCCTCCATGGAGTTTGAGCTAGTATGTTCTTACTCCAAGGATATCTTCATTATTATCGTTCCCCAGTACGATCGTCTATGAACCCACTGCGTAGATATGGAACTCCATGAATCCAGTCTTATCCTAAAACATGTGCTTGGTAGCCCCCATGTTTATAATCCATTGAAGAAGAAAGTTAGCAATATATGCATGGGAACAAATATATAATTCAGGAGTTTTAGTGAAAAGAGGTACCTTGGCCGCTGATGTGTGATGTGTAGGTTATGACTACTACTACTTCTACTACTGCAAGCACACAGGTAGACGTAGTATAGACAGGGATATCATTCCTCAGGGACTAAAGAAACTTACTAAGTTTTATCTATTTGAAGGTGCTAAGCGAAACTACATTTGAATGGATTTCAATTAACAATTGCAAATAAAACTTAACTAAATCAATAAGAGAAAAACGTCTATGAATTTTCACAGTTGTGAAAGGGAATTGGGTCCTATTTTCTAATTGGTAGATTTCGAGAAATTGTAATCTTTTTCAGAAATTCAGTCTATTCTTTTGAAATCAACTAAATTTGCGTAAACTAAGCAAACGTCGTTCTCTCAAACTAATTTGACTTAATCCAAGTTTAACATATTCGATTAGTCACTAGCCCTCTTAACATATAAATCTCTCCATTGAATCGAAGTGATGTTAAGTCTATTCAAGTAGTCCAACAACCAAATATCCTCTCTCGAATGTTCACTCGGTTATTTCAATAGTGCAAGTAAATTTCGATCAAAAATCAACCCACAACATACAAAACACTTGATAGACAAAATCAAACCAATCATAAAAATAGCACAATTGAACAAACTAAAACATGATCCAATAATAATTCCAAAAACTACTAAATTCCTAGACTAAGAAAACTACTCAGACATGATTGAAAAGATAAAATAACCAAAGATTGGGTGAAATATGAGCGAAAGCAATTTGATTGAGATGGCCTTCACCAATGGTGCACCTCAGAATTAAAAATTCTCACACTCAAAATTCTCACCAAATAAAACCAAACTAAAAACTACAAAATTTGAGAGAAAAGACTAATCTAAACTATGTTATTGCTTGAAATGCTCTAAGAGATGATTCAGGAGCGCTTTCTTCTGCTGCAGGTGATGCTATTCATAGAAAACTTCAAGCATTCTCAGCCACATAGCTGAGGAAAACGAAGAGGCAACAGTTATAGGCCCACCATAGTCCGTGGCATCCACCACTGTCTGACCGTGGTCTGGGCTGAAAACGAATTTCTTGATCTTTCTTTGCTCTACGGTCATGGCAACTCATGGTTAATCGTGGGTTAAGGTCAAAATGCAGCTATTAAAGGGCAACTGCTGGGTGAAAAGGCTAAAAATCCTGCATAACACATAAAATGACTACACCGAAACATAAATCAAGAATAGGAGAATAAATAGCACCATTAAGCACAAAATTCTGCTAAAAACGAGGCAAAATAGCCCTAAAAAGGTATACATATAAAGCACTTATCAGCTGCCATAAGACAATCTCGAGCAAAATGCCCTCTCTTTTCCACAGTTATAGTACTTTACATGTGCTCTATTCTTCTCTTTAGTGCCCTTAGCCTTTTGCTTCTTTGCAATACCACTTTAGAGTGAGAGTTTTTAGGAGAGGGAGGAGCCTTCTTAGGCTTCTTGCCATGATAAGGCTTCTCGCTCTTGGGCTCACTCCCTTTGGTAATAAATGCCATATTGGAAGGGGTGTATTGTTTCATGTGCTCTTCCTCCATTTCAAGGTGCTTTGAAATTTCCTCAAAGGTTTGAATGTTCTCATTATGCAGCATAATGATTTTAAAAGTCCTCTAATGTTCATTTTCATCAGGCAAAGATCTAATCACATTCAGTACCTATTCCTCCTCAGAGACGTCTTACCTAACAGCCTTAAGATCTCGAAACGTGCCAGTCATGATTTGAAGATATTTAGAGATACTTCTACTAGAATTGATATTATATTGCATCCACTTAACTGCAAGGTACACAACCTTGTAGTGGATGTCTGGTTAAATTTGATCTTAAGCATGGTCACGTGTCCTTAGCAATGGGATAATGTTCAAATTCTCCTAGGAGATCGCCATGTATACATGACAACATAGTAGTGGATGTTTTGGTCGAACCTGATCTTAAGCTTGGCCCACATGCCCTTAGCAGTGGGATAACGTTCAAATTCTCCTAGAAGATCATCATGCATGCACAACAACACAGTGTAACTTGCAGAACGATCCCTTTTGAATCAACTTGGTATGCCCTTAGGTTTTCCTAATACTACTCACTAGCAATAATATATTTACCCTATTTATCTTTGTCTGGTGGGGCAGGCATAGAAGTCGCCATGAAATCTAGCATTTCATCCTCATTCAAGGTGAACTAAACTTCAAGATGCCAAAGATCGTAATTTGTGTCATCCAGTTTTCATTAGAAGGTACACTACCTATCAAATTTTTAGCTACCATATTTGAAAGTATATATAAAGTGTTAGGTATATCGTTTAATAATTAATTATCAAGAAAACCCCATCATTCATATAACATTTTTGAAAATTTCATTAACCTCATAATCACCACATATGAATATGAATTAGAAGTTTATATAATTTAATTATCATATAATTTCATAAAGTTTTGTTAAACTAAGGTAGTGTTTGGTTAGGAGGAAACTGATTTTCTCGGAAAATAGTTTTCTAATTTTCCGTTGTTTGGCACAATAAAGGACGGAATACTATTTTCTAAGGAAAATAATTTTCCCTCCAATGGAGGAAAATAATTTCCTTTTTGAGAAGATAGGAAGTTAATTTTCTTCCTTTAACTATTTGATGATATGATCAATTGAGATTTAGGTGCAAAATTTGATTTCAGTAGTTTGGATCGAAACTTGACTATCCAATATGAAATATTAAAATAAACTCAAATCTAAATTTTCAGCTCAAATTTCTTTTATTTATCGATATTTATCTTCACCACGACAATTTAATCAACATCTTTTTCCACTAAAACAATTCAGTCGACTCACCACTAAAATAATTTCAATGATTTGGATCAAAACTTGATCATCAGACAGAAAATATTAAAATAAGTTCAAATTCAGATTTTGATATTGATATTCTTTCATTTGGTCAGCATTCTTTTCCACAACGACAATTCAATGGATATTTTTCACCCCTTAAACAGGTGCAGTCAATATTTTTCACCACTAGAATAGTTTCAATAGTTTGGATTGAAATTTGATCATCAGATATGAAAGATTAAAATAGGTTCAAATCCAAATTTTGAGTAGGACATTCCTTCATTTATTCAACATTTTTCTCTGTCACGACAATTAAATCGACATTTTTCGCCACTTAAATAATTCAGTTGATGTTTTTCGTCTCTAAAATAATTTCCACAGTTTAGATCGAAACTTAATTATCCAAAAGGAAGTTTTGGGGGGAAAAAAAAACTCAAACATAAATTTTAAGCTCAAAATTCCTTCATTTGATCAACAGTTATCTTAACTACAACCATTTAGTCAATGTTTTTTGCAATTTAAACAATTTAATTGACGTTTTTCTCTTTTTCGTGGAAAATAATTTATCTTGTATGAAATAACGGAAAATGTGACATAAAAATCAATTTTCCTTAGAGAAATATTTTTCATAGAAAATAATTTTTCGAGAAAACCATTTTTCTTCCAACCAAACTTTATCTAAGTAGCATTTCCACTAATGAATATCACGAAGACATTCATTTAAACTCATCTTATATAGAACTTATCTATTAAAGTTTCTTATTTTGAAGCTCTATTTTATTGATATATAACACATAATTATATATCAAACCAAAAGTTTATATTATTATAAAACATATTTATATAATAATGACAAACATGTAATGAAACATATGAAACAAATTTATACAAACATGAAACGAATTTATTTGCATAATTCCAAAGCACTTATATGATTCTATGAAACATATTCATATTGATATAAGTAAAATATGACAATTACACTTAATCAACATGGCAAGGCTATCAGGAAAAAAATTGGGTCAATTAACTGTGAACCCAAAGAAGATGACACTGTCACCTTAGATAAGGAGGGGAGTCACGACCCAATACTAAATCAAACATAAATTAAACCCCCATCCCCCAAAAAAAGAAACCCTACCGAAAACAGCCTCCCTCTCCCACATCATCTAACCCTTCTCTCTACCTCCTCTCTCTCTCTCTCTCTCTTACACACACTCCCAAAAAGAGTTCGAAAATGGAGCTATGAGGCTTCCCCGTCTTATAGCCCATGTCGCTGCCTTCTACCCTGTTCTTCATTTATCCTTCAATGGCGGCTCTCCATAGCTACTTAACCTCGTCCAAAAAACACCAAAATGATGTTAAACTGTCCACCTCCACCACAGATGTCTTGGTAAAACCATGATCAACATATAGATCAGCAAAAATCAAGTCTAGGGCATGACCTACATTGCCAAAATGCCACTAAGGCGACGGTGTACGGGTTCATGCACACTCAAAAACAGTGTTTTTGTGGTTTTCTTGCCGGCATCGCATAGATCAATGGTTGATAAGGTGATTAGAGGAAGAAGATGGTCTAAAATAACCTTCATCGGTGATGCGTGACCCTCACATGCTGCCCCCCATGGCAATTTCTTATAGATGAGTCTATGGGCTACTTGTAATTTTTTTTTTCTTGATTCTACCTGTTTCTCAATTTTATTCTATTTTCTTTTAAATTTATGGGTGTGAAGCAGTTTCTGCAAAAGGCCACTGAGGCCTCGACAAATCCACTGACCACCGCAGCCACAAAGATAGGTCAAGTGAGGGGGAAATGCTGAGTCTAGGTTCAGGTAGTAAGAGATGTTTTCTTATGCACGACTTCGGGTAGAGAGTAGTTTAGAGTTAGGGTTTGAGAGTCGATCTTTGGAGTTTTAGGGTTCTTTGATGTAAATAGCACACAGTCATGTAATATAGCATAGATCAAGAATCATGCCTCTATGAAACTATGGTCAAGCCTTTTGTGGTGAACATAATTAGTCAAAAATTGGGTCTGATTTTGCAAGAATTTAGATAGGTATGTCTCATGTATTTGTGTTCAGGTGTTAAAACAACACTTAGGATGCTATAATCTCACAGACTGTTTATCAAAAATATGCTTTTATTAAAAATTACACACATTAGTACATAATCTTGCTCTGTATTGATTCAATTCGGCATTCCAACAATATTTAAGCAAATTAAAGGGATGGCCAAATAAGTTGGGTCAAGAAGTTGGGACGAACATAACTAATCATGCTTTTAGGAACTCATTCAATCACATAAGCATGTTCAGAATTGCAAAAATTTAAAGGAATCAACCACATAAACAGAACACAAATCGATCAAGACTAATCTGAGCAAACTTGGCTCTGATACCACTGTTGAAAAAATTAAAGAACTGACCTTAATGCAGAATAAACTGTTAGAATTAGCCCATGTACTCTCAATCCTGCTAGAAAACTGCTATTAGAGTAATCTCGAATGTCACATAAACCTAAATCTCATTGGATGTTTGGGAGACCGTGAGAAAGGAAGAGAACTGATTTAGAGCTATCTGTGTTTTTATGTATATTAATCGACCCTTCTAAACCTCTTTATATAGGTTTTGGTTGATTAGGGTTTCCGTCACTTAGCGGTCTAAGCGGTCGTTAGCCCCTAATTGTATTAGGACTGACAATCACAGAGAAAGGATTTTAGTCCTACCAGTGTTTATTTGTGTGCAATTGTTTCAGTAAAGAGCTATTGGGAGGTTAGAGATAAGATTGAAACCCCCTTAATTAGCAAATCACCCATAACAATGGATTCTACCATTATTAGATTTCTTAAAGTTCAATTTTGATGAGGGTAAGGCGAGGGAAAATTTTGATGGGGGCAAGGCGATGGAGAATTGATGGGGCTAGGATTTTGTCCTTCATGATTGTCATAGGCATATGATGATGGCTGGAATGAAGCATGGAGCTAGTTTCGTTGATGCTGAAACTTAAGAAGCCAGGGCCTACTTTTTTGTCCTCAAGCGCATCAAGGATGTTGGGTTTGATTGATTAATTGTTAAGGGAGATTGCCTTCAACAGATACAGAAATTGAAAGCTAAGAATGTTGGAGGCAACTTTGTTAGTCTCTTGGATGCAAGATCTCATTTATTTTGTTAACTCTTTTAATTGTCATTCTTGGTCTTTTGTTAAAAGGGGTGAGAATAAAGTTGCATGTGGCTTAGCTCATTGGCAACCAGTGTTTGTAGATAGTAGTTTATTGGTTGAGGAGGTTCCTAGATGCATTGTTAACCAGGAATTG
>NCQS01011722.1:971-11503 GCA_002740445.1 Pachycereus pringlei
AAAATGAATCAATAAAATCAAGTTTATTAAAAAGAATAGGGCCATTAGTAAGTTTTTAGAAAAAAACTTACGAAATCAGGTTTGCTCTCTAAAACGAACCATAAAGCGAAAGAGACTCCTAAAGAGACAAAAGGCTCATTTTAAAAAGATTTTCGAAATGCCCCCAAATAATCCTTGAAGTGGGGACCACTTGACTCTACAAGCTTGAACTAAGGATCTATACTCATGGGCGGAGACATCATATCATGATGGAATGTATCACAATATTGTCTGTCATCGCTTATGGTCTCTACTACTCAAAACAGAAAAAAAGAACTGATTTACGCTTTAAATATCAAGTATGCAGCATATTAAGATATATGAAATCAAAAAATAAAATTTGAAGGAAGAATGTTGTCTGAAGAAACACAAGGAAACAATTCAAATAATTACAGCGAATAGGGACTAAATTAATTAAAGATTACATCTAGGCTTAAAACTCGAAACTAAATAAAACAAGTAAAACGAACAATGGAAAGGAAATAAAACGGAATTAAAGTTGCCCTTAAGTTGACCCACCTGATCTATCTGGAAACCCAACAAGATTTTGGCAGAGAAATGCTAACTAATCAGTTTTCTCACCTTTAATGTCATTCCTTTCAATTTTCAGTATGTCTTTTTCTCCAATTTTTAGTGTATTTCTCTCAAACTTCGATGATGTCTAATCCTAAGGGGGTTCCCTTTTAATAGCGTGCAAAGGATAAGATAAACTAATTTAAAAAAACAAAAAAAGACTTTGAATTATCTCTTCAAAACTAATTTATTGGTTGCACCTTACTAGACAAAATTCTATCAAATGAGACACGTTTTGGATGCAGTGCAGATAAATAGAATCTTAGCTGGATTCCTACAAGGAAATTAGACCAGTTCCTGGCTGATATAGGTCAAAACCTAGCTAGATTTTGGACCGCTTTCGCAATTATGGGCTAGGCTGGATATTTGCGCATTTAAGGTCTAATATCTTCTTCTTTTAGCTCAAATTAAGGGTTAATCCTACTGGGGTCCCAAATGTATAGATTGGGGCATAGATTTTGTCCTTGGGCATTTTATAAAATTCGAGATGCCATTTTTAGTATCCACACCTTGGCATAGTGTAATAGGTTGTTGGGTTCATTGTGTACTTTACATAAATTATGAGCAAATGTCCTGGTGAATAAGTTAATGACACAAGCATCGAGCTCTGACAAAGTTGGTTGCACGATGATCTTATCATTTCCTGTAGATTTATCTGATTTAAGAAGCCACTTATCTCTTCGGTTTCTCACTTTTGTGCCTTTTCATTATTTCCACCAAGTGCCTTTCTCTAATAGGTGTCTTGGACCTAGAATACTTGGTCAAGTATAGCTAGGTACCCAATACTAGTGTCCTAAAAATCCCTTCGCTTGTAATAGTTAGCCTTTAAGACATGAGCTATCAAAGAGATAGGCACTGAATGAGATGCCATGCATTTTTTACAAATAAAATATTGTTGAAGCCATGAAATTTATGAAAATGTAGTGCTCTTCTTTTTCTTTTTTATTCTTTTGGTAACGGAACACCTCCTAACTCACTCAGGCAATGCCATTTTTTATAAGGTTTCTAGAAAATGACTCCACTATGCTAGTAAGGATCGCTTCACAATAGCTTTCAACATCACTTCTCCCCATCTTAGATGAGAATATCTTCTTCCACCATTTGAGCTTCTTCTAGACCCAAGTATTGGATAGTAGCGGAAAGAGTTATTTTTGACCACCCTATGTAAGTGTGAAGGCTAAGATAGTCTTCATGTGTCAATTATACCTTAAAACGCAAGCTCATTAGAGCATGTTATGTGTTCGATCGCACACACTTGGGTCGTGGGAGTTTGTTAACTTATCAAGATTGACTCATTCCCTAGAAGCTTACTCATATTACCTCATTGTATCGAGAACTTATGAAAACTCATTTATTTGATGTAGACCCCACAAATCACAAGCTATCATTAGCAGAAACACAGGTGTGAAATACTTGGTGTATTGTTGGTAGTTATATGAGTCCAATGGATCAATTTCCTCATTTTGCTATCTCTAGTAAGAGTTGATATCTTATAGCACTATTGAGCTAGATTTTGTTATATTTTTACCCCTATATTTTATGTACTTTATTAGAAAAGAGCTCATTACCCGAGTGCTTTTGTTTTACATTTTGTAGGTTGAGTTAGTCGATGCAAAAATATACAAAATCAAAACAAAAGAACGAGAACCCAGCAGCCCAAGTACATAGTAGCCCCTTATTCAAGTTCATTGCAAAGTCTAATGTCATGAGTGCACAACTGGGTTGTTTTGGTGTCAAGAATGTAGGACCATAGTAATGAAGGGTTGAGCTAACGCAAGCTACCTTATCACTCCCCACCTGCACCTCACATAACCTCTACCCACTTTATTTTCTCCCTCGCATCATTACACGGATCATCATCTTCATCATTTTTAATCACCACTATCATTTTCATCACCTAGCGCATCATCACTCATAATCAACTACTATAACGACGCAGATTTTGTGGAGTGGATCTCTCTTCCTCTCTCTAAGACTCAGTCTCATGAACATTGAAGTGGGCAGCGTAGGATTAGCATAACATTCTAAACTTTGTAGAAGTTGAAGATGAATAGGGTGGGCAAATTCAGCTATAAATAGGGGTGGAATGGGAGGTGTAAGCCTTCATTTAGTAACTAGCAATCAGTTGAATCTATTCCGTTGATCTGTAGTTTTTTTCCCCTCTTTCATATTATTGTAGTTTTTAGGTTCTTTTCCATTTTTGGTTCAAGACACCTAGGAAGCCATTGTTGAGCTTTGAGTTAGTTGAATAACAAATCCTTTCTCTCCATCTTGTGCTTTTACTTAGACTTTGGCCATTAGGTTAATTGAATTTGCAACTTTGGTTTGTTGCTTAGCCATGTCATTACCCTATTTTATTTTCAAGTCTTCTATTTCCCTAATTTCTACTTCTTCAGCTTGTAATTTTAACTCAATTTGAATAGTTTGTTTCATTGTCACTGACTTTTTTTTGGAGCAGAGCCTACATTCTTGTCTCTGAGTATTGAGTCTTTGGGGGACTTTTTGTGATTTACTGTTCTCATTTTTGTTCATTTGATTTTATTTTATTTTGTTTTTTTTGTTTTTTTTGGTTTGTTTTGTTCATAACCCCCTTTTTTTCTTCATGTTTATTCCTGTTAGTCTAACCTTTTGCAGGTTTTGTCTCATGGTTTTTAAGTCCTTAAGTTTTATTTGGCGTCATACGAGGTGCCATTGAATTTTTGATACTTTTATTATTATTATTATTATTATTATTATTATTATTATTATTATTATTATTTAATTTTTTAAAGCCCAAGCGCACAAAGCTAGCAAAGTTTCTTGGGTTTTTCCTCTAAGTGGCGAAAAATGTATGGGTTTTGTTTTAACCTAATATTTGTTATTATTTGTTCATTTGTTTTATTATTTTATTTACTTAGTGTCTAATCTTCTTAACTCAATTTATAAGTTAGTCATTGTAAGACATTTGCTTATTATAGTGTCTAAGCTTGAGTCAATCTATGAGTCAATTTATAAGTTAATTTTTTCTTACTATAGAGACATTTGTAGTTTAGCTAATCAAGTGGTTAATTTGGTGCTCTCATCTTTATAAGGCGACTCGTATTCGTCGGATCATACTACAAGGCAGGCACCATCCACTTGTAGCTTCTTTTTATATCAACAAGTTTTTGTCACTATTGCTGGGGATGGTTAGTATCCAATTTACCACTTTTTACTTTACTATTTTTTTGATATTTCTGTCTTTGATTAGTTTTGTGATTCGATTCATTTTTATTTGAATAGTTGTATTTAGATCACTTTTTATTTATTTATTTTCTTTCTTGTCAAAAAGAAAGACAAAAATACGATTGTGGGTGTGTGACTTGCATGATTGTTTGGGAAAGGAGTCTAAAAGAAGAACACTCACTAGGATCGAAACCTAAATTTGAACGTGACAAAGTGGTTGGACAAAGTAGGAGTGAAAGGGCTTTGAATGAGATCTTTTACCCTCCAAGTTCAACCTTACCTTCATGTTTTAATCTTCTTACCCTCGGTATTAGTGTGAACCTTAAACTAGAACCACTTCACATTCAAATGCTTTCTAAATTCACTAGCCTTCAAGATGTTTATTTATTTTTAAGTGAATTTGAAGAAGTATGTAATATGATACATTTACATAATGTGCAAATTCATGTGGTCAAACTGAGATCCGTTCCTTTTGCGCTAAAAGATGATGCCAAGATTTCCCAATGGCAAAACTATTTAATTAAGAAGTGAAATTAGTCAGTTTATTCACTTTGACAAGGAACCTTTTAGAGGCACGTAGAAGGATTTAAGAACTTCTTGGCCTAATGTCCCCATCATGACCTAGAATAGTGGCATCTTTGTCAAATCATCTACGAAGGTTTGGACTAACCGACTAGGATCATGTTAGAGTCCATGTATTAGGATGGATTATTATCCAAGAATCCTACTGTAGCGTGAGAATTCTTAGAGGACTTTGCTGAGATGGTAATGCAGTAGGAGACCGCTACATATATTAGTCTGAGTTCTAGAATCACCAGTGCCAATAGGGTATGATACAGTGTTAGACTTAAGCCATATAAGGTCTACATTTACAAATTTAGAGAATTAATCTAAAGGGATTGACTATTGGCAACCTCAGGTTATTCAAAGTGCTTATATAACATGTTCTCACTATCAATCCTTAGACTGTAGCTTAACTAGCAGCCCCAACTATGCTCATCAATTATCAATTGGAACTGAGAAAGTGAACATGGCCTATCAAATGCCACGAAATGACCCTTTTTCCTCACTTTCAATCCGTGGGTGGTGGAATCACCAAACTTTTCTTGGAATCAAGGTCAGAACTTAGGATGTCCTAGCACATAAACTAGAGTGTTTCTTGGAAACACTTCTATCCAACCCTACTAAAGATACCAAAGGGTGCTTCAGTTGTCTCTTCCCACAATTGTTCATACACAACCATCTCTTGGCTATAATAATATTGATAAAAGATTTAGCAATCGAGAGAGATCACAAAATAGCTTAAAGAAAGTGATGAAGATAATGACGGAGCAATTATCTCAGTTAATAACTGCCAACAGAGAAGGGGAGCCCGTTGTCTCCGTGTGACCAAAAGGTCATGGGTTCGAGCTGTGGAATCAGCCACTGACAAAGTCAGGTTAGGCTGCCTACAATTCACCCCTTTGGGCGCGGCCCTTCCCCAGACCCTGTGTAAACGCGGGATGTTTGTGCACCGGACTGCCCTTTTAATAACTGCTAACAGAGAAAAATGAACGTACCCTAGTCAGATAGAGCCCAACTTGAATATAGGCCCATCCTCGATGCGCCCACCAGACCGGGATAATGGAAAAGGGGCTAATGCAATAACTTCTCTTAGGCTAAATCGTTTAATGGATCATAACTTAGAAGACTTTATGGGCATACCAATTTAGCTTTCTCCATCTCTATCTTCACCATCTCTCCTTAAGAATGGTTTTGCTTCTAGGGATGCTATTGAGGGCATCCCAATTAAGTTTTCCACTTGCTGGCCTACTGACTTAGTTAACCTTAAGGTGAGCGAGCAAGATAAGTCTAAGAAGGGAGAGACACATCTCTACCTTTAACTATTGAGGGGCTCATAAGCTCATTGCACCCTTTTTGACTATGTTAAGGAACAAGAAGGACTAAACCCATGTTGATAAGATTAGAGAGACCTTCTTTTAAGTCAAAATCAATATCCCTCTTTTGGATGCTATCCAGTCCTTGAAAGTGTTGTGCACCACTAAGAGAGCAACTAATGTCCCCAGTAAGGTTTCCTTAGCTTGCAATGTTAGCTCTATTATCTCACACCAAATCCTATCCAAATACAAAGAACCCAGTTGCCGTACCATCTCCATTATCATAAAGAACCAGACCATCAATAGAGCATTGTTAGATTTAGAGGCAAGTGTCAATTTGTTTCCATACTCACTATATGAGAGGCTGAGATTGGGAGAGTTAAAACCTATTAGGACAATCCCCTGGTTAGTCAACAGCTTCACTAGAACCCGTAGGGGCGTACTTGAGGATGTTTTGATTAAAGTAGGTGACTTCTTATTTCCTGTGGATTTCGTTGTTCTGGAAACCGAGTCTGTTGCTAACCCTAAAGCCCAAATACCTATCATTCTTAGTTAACCTTTCCTAACTACTTCAAATGCTTTTAATCAATTGTAGGAATGCTATGATGAAATTGTCTCTTGAAAACATGACTGCTGATTTGAATGTTATTAATCTACAAAGACAACCTGCTGTTTTTAATAAGAGTGACAGTGTTAATTGTCTTAATGTGCATTCTTGTGATGGCTCATGTGTTGATGGTTTGCTTGAAAATGATCTTCATAATGAGATTGATTCCCTCTCTTCTGATTCTTCTAACTTCCCTTCTTTTGCTACACAAACTCTTGATCCCGCAATAGAGTTGAAACATTTACCTGGTTTCCTAAGTTTGTCTTTTTAGGTCCTCCTAAGTCTTTTCATGTGATTGTTATCTGATCTAAATAAGCACAAAGAGGCCATAGGGTGGACTTTACGTGACATAAAAAGTATTAACCCCTCCATTGTCCAACATAGAACTCATCGAGAAGATAATGCTAAACATTATAGAGATCACTAAAGACGTCTAAACCCTACCTTGTAAGAAGTCACAGAAAAAAAAAGGTCCTTTAGTGGTTAGATCACGGGATAATCTACTCTATTCATGCTTGCGAGTGGGTCAATCCAGTTCAAATCATTCCTAAGAAGATTGATATTGTTGTGATTAGGAATAACAAGAATGAGTTAGTCTCCACTAGAGTCCAGTCTGGGTCTTCTGTCTGTAATCACCATAGGAAACTGAACGCAGCCATTAGAAAATGCCACTTCACTTTTCCTTTTATAGCCAGATCCTTGAGAGTTTAGCTAGACATAGTTACTAGTGCTTTTTGGATGGGTATTCTGGCTACACCCAGATCTCCATAGCACTTGAGGACGAAAACAAGACCACTTTCACATGCCCCTTTTAGTACTTTTACCTTTACGAGAATGTCATTTGGCCCTTGTAATACTCCTATCACTTTTCAGTATTGCATAATTTCTATATTTTTTGACATGATTGAGCAATATATTGAGGTGTTTATGGATGATTTTTGTGTGTTTTGTTCCTCATTTGATGCCTGTTTGCCAATCTGACAAAGTTTTATAAAAATGTAGGGAGAAGAATTTAACTCTAAACTAGGAAAAATACCATTTTATGTTAAAGAAGGATATTGTTTTAGGGCATGTAGTTTCACATGATAGGATTGAAGTTGATAAAGCAAAATATGGTCTGATTGCTAATCTTTTCCCTCCCACATGCATGAAAGATATTGTGTCATTTTCAAGGCAATGCAGGATTGTATGGGTGATTCATCCAATATTTTAGTGAAACTAATAAGACCTTGATCAGTCTTCTAGCCAAAGATAGTCCCTTTTCACTTCTTTGAGGAGTGTTTAAACGTATTTAATAGGCTAAACGAAGCCCTGATTTTTGCACCTATCCTACACCATCTCATTTGGGGAAAGCCCTTTGTGCTTATGTATGATGCTTTTGACTATGTTATAGGGGTTATGTTAAGACAATGAGTAGATAATGTCATATATTGTGCAAGTCATACTTTGAATGAGGCCCAATTGAACTATATTGTGACTGATAAAAAGAGTTTTTGGTAGTCATGTTTGATTTGAAAAAAATTCGACCCTATTTGATTGGCTCTTACGTGATTATCCATACTACCTATATTGTACCAAAGCATTTCTTCTCTGAGAAGGATGCAAAACTTAGATTGCTTAGGTGGATTTTACTCATACATAAATTTGATTGTGAGATTTAGGATAGAAAGGCTTTTACGAATCTGGTTACTAACCACCTATCCCAGATCATTACAAAAAAAGAGATTAAGTCCCTAATTTTTAAGTGATTCCCTTATGAGCAGCTACTTATGGTTCAATCTGAACCATGATGTGCTGACATTATTAATTACATAGCGACTAGTGAGATAACCTTAGGTTGGAGCAAACATGATAAGGACCGATTCTTGTATCTGGAAAACATTTTCTATTTGGATGACCTTTACTTATTCAAATATTATTCCAATTAGTTTTTTAGGAGCTGTATCTATGATAATGAGATTAGAAGTGTCCTTTCTTTTTGTCATGATAAAACTTGTAGGGGCATTTTAGTGGGAAGAAAATAGCTTGTGAAGTCCTTTAATGTAGTTTATATTGGCTTGCCTTATTCAAAGATGCCCATTGGTATTACAAGAGCTGCCCTAGGTGCCAACAGCTTAGGAAAATCAGTAGAAGAGATATTATGCCCCTTACCCAATAATTATTATTGAGATCTTTTATGTTTGAGGAATCGATTTCATAGGATCATTTTCATCTTCTTTTGAAAATGAGCATATTCTCCTAACAGTAGATTGTGTGTCTAAGTGAGTGGAGGTTGTGCTAACTAGGACAACTGAGGTCAGAGTCATTGTCAAATTCCTTAGAAAAAATATTTTCTCTAGGTATGGCATGCCTAGAGCTGCCATTAGTGACTAGGTTACTCATTTTGACAATTGTACTTTTGATGTGTTGTTGAAAAATTACTAGATCATTCACCGTTCAGCCACCACTTATCATCTCCAGACTAGAGGCTAGATAGAGGTTTCCAATAGGTAAATCAAATAGATTTTGGAAAAGACTGTGAGTATAAACCATAAGGATTGGCATATAAGGTCGTTGATGCTCTATAGGCTTACAAGATAGCTTTTAAGACCCCTTTAGGTATGTTACCTTTTAGGGTTGTCTTTGGTAAGCCTTGTCATCTTCGGTAAGCCTTGTCATCTTCCTTTAGAAATTGAACATCGAGCTATATGGGCTATAAAGACTTAGAGGTGGTTGTGGTAGACAAGAAGTTACAGTTGAGTGAGTTTGAAGAAATTAGAGCCGAGGCTTATGAGAACTCTAGGATGCATAAAGACAGAGGAAAATTATTCCATGATAAGCATATTCATAGGAAAGAGTTCTTCCTAGGCTAGAAGGTATTGCTTTATGACTCCAGACTACACCCTTTTTCAGGTAAGTTGATATCTCGTTGGAGGGGTCCTTTCATTATGTCTCATGTTTTTGCCACACGGTGCTATAGGGATATAGGACCGCAAGAGATGTACGCATTTCAAGGTGAATGGACAAAGGTTAAAGCCATTCTTGGAGCTGCATGTAAAAGAGAGGGACGTAGAGTGTCTGATGCTCTATAAACCCTAGTATAGAGACTGAAGATGTGAGATTAGCTTGGATACATCTAGTATTCAACCTAGCACTATTATTCCTTTTTATAAACCTCATTTTGTCCATATATTTCCTTTTATTTTTCTTTTCTTTATTTTCGATTTGTGTTTGTCATCCTTATACTTTTGTATGCAATAGGAACATTTTATTGTTTAAGTGTGGAGGTGAGGCCTTTGCTCATTTATTATTATCATTTAAACAATACCAAAAACCTTTTTTTTTCTTTTCTTTTGTTTTACTTTGTCTTAGGGAATGTGTATCATTTTCACTAGCCGACCCCTTGTAACCTAGTATTAGGTTGTGTGTAGGTAGGTTGTACATGATAAAAACTCAGTCCTAAGTGTGACATTCTGTGCCCTAGTTCTAACCTCATTATTCCATTATAACTGTGAGTGTAATCATTTCTTTGTGCATAACTATTATCTTAGGGTCTTAGATTTCCATAGTCGATTCTCTCACTTGTCTTTGGATACTCGCTTTTGTTTTTGCTTTCAATTTTCATTTAAAAAAAATAAAGAAAAAAATTATAAAAAATAGAAAAAAAAAGAGGGAAAAAAAGAGACAGAGTCAGGAATGATATAAATCCGTTTGAGACATGCGCTACTGGATGCTACCTTTTGAGATAATACTGCTACCAGAAAAGCTTGTTTCCTATATTAGTGAGTCAACAAAGTAGTTTGCGTTATGTCAAGTTTGTTGTAAATTTCCGCAAGTATACGACTTATCATTGTAGGAATTACAGGAACGTCCTCAGAGACGGGTTGTGAATTTAGGCTTGTAAATTATTTTATGCTAAAATTTGATGGATTTTAAACTAATAACTATAAATCAGCCTCGATGAATTACTAAATTACAAGACTAAACTCGAATAGCTGTGCATCGAATTGAGCGAGGCAAAACAAGCGTGAGAAAAGGCACAAGCGAGAATTCTGTTTCTACACCAGAATTTTATTTCTTCACCTCCCAACTCCTTCAGTCAAAGCACCAAGATTCTTGTTAAAATTATACTTTAATTCGAACCCATATGAAGCAACTCCAAACCTCCATATAATGAAAGTTCAACTAAAACTCAACAAACCTTGGTTTAATAACATCATATTCGTGAAACTAAAATTCTGGATTCTGCAAAT
>NCQS01011727.1:1165-12434 GCA_002740445.1 Pachycereus pringlei
TGATCAATATGATTCAACATGGTTTAAGATATTTCAACAATAATTAATCATCATAAAGTATTTATCATAAGTCTAAAACACCATGCCCTAGATTGGATGAATATGTCAAGATGCAAAAGGGCTTAACTTTGATGAGCTCCTAATTCCTTCTATTGTAAATTGATTATGGTAACAATGTGTGAAAAAGAAAACGGTGATTCTGTATCTAGGAAATTTCATCTTATACCCCTCTTCTTTCCTTGAGTGACAACGTATGAAGAATAAAAACGTGTTTCAGCAAAACGACATCGTTTCTTTTTTCTTTTTTCGTGTTTTTTGGAGTTTCGACTTTAGCTGCTTGTTTTAATGTGTGGTGGTGTTGTTCTCCTTCTAGTCTATCGATCCTACTCTCTTGAGTTTGTTGGTGGACTTCGTTTTGATGTTATCATCTTGGCTTATCATCAATTGGGGAAAAAAATAAGAAGAAAGAGGTGATTAGATTAAAAATGACCTAGAAACCTTACCCCTTTAAGAAGGCTATAACAAGTTCTAATTAAAAATGAACAGAGTTATAGATCGTGTCATAAATACCTTTCAAAAGAACTTTATAAAATTTGCAAAGGCTTTCCGCCCCCTCTCAAAAAAAGGGGAAAATATTAATATAAGATCATGAATAACGAACTTAATTTTAGTTGTTGGTTAGTTTGTTCGTTAAACTTTATATTTTCTTGTTCTAGCTTTTCGGTTAATTGTAATTGAAAAAAAAGAACTTAAACTGTGAATGTCATTAGCTCAATTGATAAAGTTTTAAAGAGTTCATATAAAAACCTTGAATTTTGAACTATATAATTTTCATCTGCCTTTTTTTTGGGGGGGGGAAAAATAAATAAATACTACCATATTTGTTACTGTTGTCGTTCTGCGAACTCTTCTTTGAAATACGTCAATATAAAAGAAAATTTGGTTTTGTTAATATTCTCTATAAAAAGTTGAAAGAGACATTAAAATTTTTGTTATTTGGGAGATTAATAGGAGGCTATTAGTTGAATGGAAGAGGAACGGTAATTGGCAAAACCAGGTGTATATTAAACTTTGGGCATAATATAGGGAAGCTTGTAGAGCTAGAAAGAACGGAGAATACAGAAAATTGTAAGATTTGTCATTTTGGAGACGCTTAATCATTGTTTTTATCACCTTTGGATTGTCAAGCTTCATAATAGTTGCGTAGGCACATACCTAATTAAGGACACTCACAAGACCACAATAGGCTAAGATGCATATGCGTCTCCAACACAAACTCAACGAAGCATCAAATGGTCATTAGCCATGAAACAGCAAGGTTGTGAGGGATGCCGATTATCATGGGACCATTACTCTCTCTCTAAAAGACCGTTCTGATAGGGTGTGCTGCACCACCGTTTACAAGTCCAGGACCCTCACATCATTTTTTCGATGTGGGATTCTTGTCTGTGACATTCTCCCCCACCCAATCTTGTAACGCCCTCGTGACAGGTGAGGCCCCCTGCCTAACCCGCCCGTCGGGGCTCTTGGCGAGACATCGGAGTCGGGGTCTAGATTGGCCCTGATACAACTTGTCATGGGTCACTACTCTCTCCCCGAAAGGCCAGTCTGACGAAGTGTGCAGCACTAGCATTTATAAGCCCAGGATCCTCCCATCCTTTTTCCAATGTAAGACTCTTGTCCGTGACACAACATAGTGTGAATAAAAATTTGATTGCCAAGTCTATTTATCAATATATTAAAATAAAAGTTTCTAAGAAAAATTCATGCCTAAATGACAAATTTGAGAAGGTTGGTTATTCCCAAGCAAATTTCAAACCTATAAAATTCGGTGCAATTATAAATGTTATTCTTAAAAAAAGGAAAAAGATAATCAAAATAAGTCATATTTAGATTACAATCATTAATACATAATTAAAATATCTCTTGTTGTTTTCTGTCATCGAAACTATTGTAGTTACATTAGTAACAATATTAAAAATAACTAGAATATAACTTTAAGGATTCTAGTGAGTAAAACTCTAGTTAATGGCCTTCATTATTATACTGCATTTTACTTCAATAATTTAAAAAATGAAACAAAGTTTTCATTAGCATTACTATATAAAAACTGTTGATGATTTTTTTTAAAAAAAATTTGAAGGTCCTAAAGCTAAGGATATATCACCCTAGAAGAGGGATGAATAGGGTGATTGATAAAAATTAAAACTAAATGAAACTTCAAAGTACTTTGAAAGCAGATATGCCAAAGTCACTATAAAACAGGTTAGTCATCAAAGACTTTAACCAGAATTACAAATGCAGAAATTAAAAAGGACAAAACAGGTGATGATTTTACCCTGTCGGCTCTTCCAAGCAAAGTTAGTCACTACCTAAGGTATTTCTTTCCCTGGGATTTAAGCTGCTTCACTTCTTATTCACTTAAGAAGTTACATTGTTGAGTTCTCGACTCCACAAAACCTATCTTGAATACTTCCAAGGTTACCTACTCGATCTAGAGACACTCTCCTAGATCAAACACTCAACTAGGTACCTTGAGCTAAGTTACTCACTAAGTATTGTTTCGCTAAACACTTAGCTATCTAAGCGTTCCCCAACTTACTTGTTACAAGTTTCCCTCACAAAAATTTAGTCGTCAGGGAGAGTACAAGTAAGAGCACGAGGATATATCAAATGATTATCATAATATGATAAAGTGTTGTGTCTTGCTTCTCGCTTCACCTCCACTTTATATAGGCTTCCAATCCTCATATGACCATTGGAATCAACCTGGCAACTCTTTAAAATAGGCGAATTTGGTGTCGTCCAGATTTCAAAGACATTGGCTCCAAGTTTCAAACTTCGAAAAATCATTCTTGGAGGAGATCTTAATTTCACCATTAAAAATCTTCATTTGGCAATTGATCTTCATTATACCGTTGCACTATCCATTGAACACATCAGACAAGATCCATAATATATTGATTATGATATGAAAGTCTATTCCAAGGACTTTGACTGGATTTTAGACATGGAATCTCCATAAATAAATGTGGATGGGATCTTTGCTTGGTTGTTGCTCTTCTCACTTAGGTAAGCATCATAAAATATTATCAATGCCAATTTCAGAATATTCATCAATGTCAATCAAGATAATCATACATTATATTTTTAGATATTTAAAAAATACTTTCCATAAATATGGCTTTGAAACTTTGTACAACTTTAACATCACATAATCTTGGGAAAATATGATAAGAATAATTACCAAAGAATCTCATCAGATCTATGAAGATATTGATTGAGAATAATCAAAAGATTTTATGAAAATCATTTCATAATAAGGCTACACGACTCACATCAAAGACCACCTCTCACTTGCACACTGGCTTCAAGAAGAATCCTCAGGTAATCCTTATCCAATTGCTAGTTATGTCCTGTTCAAATTTTTCTGCCTCTCACAAAAATTTTCTAGCTACCGTTACTAAAGCGATAGAGTCATGATATTGTTATAAGGCAGTTAAGGGCCCTCTATGGAGGGTGGAGATGATAGAAGAGATTTAGGCTCTTGAAAAGAAAGAAACATGGACCCTGCAAGACTTGCCACATGGGAAGAAATCCATCAGTTGCAAATATGTATATCCGGTTAAATGTAATTCAGATGGATCAGTACAATGATTCAAAGCTCGCCTGGTATTCGTGGTGATCGTCAAGTTGAAGGGTTTGACTACAATGAGACATTCGCTCCAGTGGCCTAGATGACAAGTGTTCAATGCTTTCTGTCTGTTGTAGTCTCCAAAGGATGGAAGTTGTATCAATTGGATGTCAACAATGCTTTCCTGCATGGGGTTTTGGATGAGGAGACATACATGACGTTACCTCCTGGTTTTACTGGTAGCACTCCCACCTAGGTGTGCAGACTCCAAAAATCCCTTTATGGCCATCATTAGGCCCTGCGACAATGGCTTGCCAAATATTCCTCCAAGCTTTGTGAGTACGGATTTATTCACTTATATGCAGATTACTCACTCTTTACTTACAGGAAAGGTGAAGTTTTCATAGCCTCACTGGTATATGTTGACAATATTGTATTGGCTAGAAATGATTCCCATGCATGTCACAAGTTTAAGAACTACCTCTAAGCATGTCTTAGCATCAAATATCTCAGACCTCTAAGATACTTTGTTGGAAACGAAGTGGCTTATGGACCCAAATGGCTCTTCCTTAGTCAATTTAAGTATGAAATAGAAGTAGTCACTGAGTGCGGACTTTTGGGAGCCAAGCCCAGTACTACTCCCATTGAAGAAAATCATACATTAATACTTGCAACTAGATCACCTCTGGATGATACTGGAAGATATTGATGTCTTGTGGAAGATTGATTTATCTCATAATCACTCATCCTGATCTATGCTATGCAGTGCACATTCTTTCTTAGTTCATGCAAGCTCCTCGATAGGAACATATGAATGTTGCTTGTAAGGTTCTGCACTACATTAAGGGATCCCTAGATTATGGCATATTACTTGTGCTCACACCAATCTTAACTTCTCCGCATTTTGTGATTCTGATTGGGGTGCATATCCTCTTACAAGATGGTTTTTGACTGGGTATTTGGTGATACTTGGAGGTTCACCAATTTCATGGAAGACCAGGAAACAAACGACTATTTCTCGATCATCTGCTGACACTGAGTATTATGCCATGGCAGCAGTTACTAGTGAATTGGTATGGTTAAAGTCCCTTCTTGCCACTTTAGGTGTGCTCCACACACAACCTATGCAATTATTTTACGACAACCAAGCTACGCTCCACATTGCTAAGAATCTGATCTTCCATGAACCCATCAAACATATTGAAATAAATTGCCATTTCTTTCGTGAAAGGTATCATGTCGGAGACCTTGCTCTTTCTAATGTTCCTTCCAAATCCTAACCTGCAGGCATATTCACGAAAGCACTTGGCATATGACAATGATAAGGGGGAGTGATAAGGAAATAAAATATTTAGATCTAGTTTGTGATCTTCGTGATATATTTTGTATATCTCTTTCCTTAAATCTAGTAACTTGATGGCCACGTTGGGCCACCCTTGGCATGTATATATCTAATTCCATGTGCTGTAGGCAAGCTCAAGGAAATATACACAGTTGTTTGCTCCACACCTAAATTTCGTTCATCAAAATTTTCAGCGAGTGGATTAAATACGGGTCAGATATATTCGGGTTTTGGTAAAATACGAGTTTGTTGTATTTCGGATTCATGTAAAATATGGGCAGACATATTTTAGTTTTGAGATTTTCGGGTCAACCCAACGGGTTATAGCCCCTTTTTTAATTGCTTATTTTTTTTCGTCAAAATTAAAAATTCAACCTATTTATTACTTAAAATTATCTTTATTTGATGAAAAAGCATCGTAATTGTAATTTCTTAAAAGAATATTAAAGATATTAAGGCTTTTCATCGAAATATGAATATTATGCACAAATGGGCAAATGGTTGAGTCCGCTTTGGATTAGATGGGTTAGCCCGCTTATTAAAATAAGGTTAATAACGAGTTGGGTTATTTATGAGTTAGTCTATCCACAACATGTTAACGGATCAGAGCGGTTCGGCCAGCTAATAACCTATTTAATAATTCGATAGTTCCTTTAAATACTAACTTAATATTACACAATCAGTTGCATTTATTAGTAGGCCAATCCTAACATGAACATAGGTCAATTGCCCCATACTAATATCATAGTTTGAGACAAATTAGAATGGAAACTAAATGAAAGGATATTGAAGAAGCACAAGATATTATAATTATCATTGCAATATCAACATTTTAGATTATGACATTGTAACATCATTCAAAATATAAAGAGCCATATTCATTTCACTAAAAATGTAACGATACAAGGTGCGCATTTTTAGAATTTGGCTTACTATATAAATTAATTTTCTTAATTCTAGATTATTGTTTCACACTATTTCACATTATTGTTTCACACTGTTTCACACCCATTTTTTTTAAGTTGTTCTGTTTACAAGTTGCATATGAAATTATTTTATGAGAATGAAGTCAAGAATTCTGTCTAAATGACTCGATATAATAATAGCTATATAGTTAAGAGGGATAAATTAAAGAAAAATAAAAACATAAGGATATAATATTCATGTCAAGTATGCAGGCTCAGGTTCAGGTCAGGTTTGACCCATTAATTTGCGGATTTTTCGGGTTCGGGTCAAGCAAATCACATTCAAAATTCCAAAGTGTTAGATAGGTTCGAGTCGAGTTTTCGGATCGGATCAGTTCTTGGCAGGTCTACTCACGATACTAGGGCTTTAACCTTAAAGCTATGAGTGTCTTAGACTTTGACATCTAGTGACTGTGAGATATGTTCTTCATGATTAACTAGTGTAAATTAAGTAAGGAAAAAAAAAATCCATGTTTCCAATTAAACTGAGCAGAAAAAACCATGTCTAAGAAGTACACACAACACAACTTATCAAATAATAACTCTTCATTTTATATCAACAAATGATGTGTAACTTATGCAGGCAAAATTAGAAAATATTACCAACTAAATTAACTGATGGCCATATATTCGATCCAGCATTAAAAAAAAAAATTCTCTTAAATGAACAATTATTTTTTTTCTTTTGTTTCAACAGAAGAACAATATTCTCATTCATATTTCTTACTAGAATGAACCTTTTTAGTGTCCCATCCTCTCCATTAGATTCGCCAGCTGTCACATTACATCCCTGTAATCTTGCACTATCATTATGCAACCCCTGTTTGCGATCCTACTCATTTCGTACTATGTGATTCGCATCCTTTTTCCCCCAAGTTCTTGATCTAGGTCATTGTTTTAGTGAAAAATACTTAATTAGTCGATTTAGTTGCATTAATCATTGTATTAAAAAAACTACTAATGATAGGGTTTATAGTTTAAAGCAGTTTAGCATAATTGGGCAAAGATATAATACTGGTTTATATTCTTTTTGTAATTACTTTTTTGGGCCCCATGTATATTTTTTTTTACATAAATTAAATACAGTTTCTAACCGGTCTCAAACTTTTACGATATTACACCCTCATAGATTTGTCATATATGGATGCCTTATTCTATGATTTGATTTAGAGAAACTGATGTTCTGCTTGCTATGTATCATCATCATCATCATCATTAGCAGCAGTGGAGAGATTGATGCAGTCATATCTCATATCATGCCTTATTAATCCATTAATTAATGCCAACATGTCGTATCGAAAGATTACCTACTTTCAACACCAAATCTAGAGAGTGATCTTAAATAAACATAAATATTCTTTCATCACTTGATGTAGGAATCTATTATAGCGTTTCAGAAATCTCAAATAAAGACATCCATGTCATTGATTGATATCCTGATGCCACATTGAATGCATCTCCTTCCTGTTCCCATGGTCCTTCGTCTTTGATCTTCTCGAACAGTTTAACAACATTATCTTCAGTTAGATTCCACAATTCAACTCTAAGACAGCCAATGTTACACCTCTTTCTCTTACATCTCTTAACGTATACATCCGTAACCAATAATTCATGTTGTATCACCACACTTTCACTTGTCTCAACTTACAATCCTTACACATTGTTCTATCAGTCAATCTAAGTAGAAAGTAGTTAATCTATGCCTTTGTAGTACCACTATTGAACTTTAACAAATCATATTCCTTCTTTTGAATTATGAATAATTGCCATCATGAACTCATAAGCCATAGCAAACTCTAAAATTACAGTCCCTCCACTGTTTCTTTATCTATACCCAAAGCTACTTTATATTGTACCCTTCTTCTCTTGCCCACTGTTTCTTTATCTATACCCAAAGCTACTTTATATTGTACCCTTCTTCTCTTGCTTCAGTGTGAGCATTAAAGTCTCCTCCTCCAAAAATCCTTTCACTTAATGGAATAATTTGAATAACCTCATCCAATCTTTGCCGAAACTACCTCTTAATATCTTATCTAAGCCTATTTGGGTAATATGGTCGCTAACCACACAACAAACCTCTGGCCTCAACATTAACTCAATCAACATAATTTGATCACTTTCGTGATTTACCTTAAATAACCTGACTAACTAAGTTTTTATCGATCATAATGCCAATACCATTTCTAATTTTGTTGTAACTCAGAATACCAAAATTCGTGCCCTTCAACTTCTAACTCCTTTACCTCTATCCACTTGGTTTCTTGAATACAACCAACGCTAATACTATAGCTGTGCAAAATCATAGCTAATTCTATTGACTTATCCTTAGATTTCCCCATATTCCAAGCCTTGAAATGCGATCGTCAATCCCTTTTCCCATCTTACCACCTTCTTCCCTTGGAGGACAAGTTGCTTCTTACCACCTTCCAACCTTGGAGGACAAGTTGTCAGGCTTGTACGAAGCCACTAAGCCAATCTAAACAATAAAGAAAACAAGTGGACAAACTAAGAACAACAACTACCCCCAGCATAGGTCCCACTTTCGTGATGTTTAGAAAAAATTCAGTCATTCAGATGTAGGCATTCTTACCTTTGCAGACATTTATGCCCGCAGAGAAATCGATCCCCAGAGAACCAGGTAAAAAAAATTTTGAAACATATTTAGAAGCTTAAACTTTTGACAGGCAAGAGATAATACATACATGAAATATTAAATCAAGTGGACAATAGAGCAAGCTAAATATTACAATACTAGCTAAGCTCAGATAATTCTTCTTCATTAAAACCCTCCCCATACAGAAGATGATATTTTCACTAAGTTTCATTTTTATCATAAAACTCAACACCAAACCTCCTAGTAAACAAAAGGCCTAAGCAATAATAGAATGTTCTAACAAAAAATATCATAATTACTACAAACATTCTAATGCGCAATTTAGTAACCATAACAATTAGTTCATTACAACTACCTCAAACATCAAAGAATAAGTGTGAGAGGGAAGGGAATTGAGAGCCAGTGAGAACTGGAGATGAGAAGCAAAAGAGGAAGCTGAGAGAGGCGAGAAAATAAAAAGACATAAAGCCCTCAACAAATAAATTCCAAAATCTTCATTTTGAATTTAAATTTCTTTTTGCACGTGAGTGTCAGTGGGTTGGATCATAGATCAAACCCTCCACCTGCTCCCGACCTCATCACAGTCAGGTACTCTCAATTTAAGGGTCCGTCCGAATTTGAGGCAGAAAATCCCACCTAACACCCATTTTTACCAGTTGGATAAGGGTGGATAGGGCGAGGCCCAGGCCATCGATTAGGTCTTCGGGTAAGTCTCCAATTAAATGAAGAAATGTCAAATGTAGGCATCATTCGCATGGAACCTTATTATAAATGTTTTATTTATGTGCATAGGACTTGTAAACCGTACATGTTCAATACAATGGATGCAGGCCCAGAAAAGCAAGACCGAAAGAGAAATCAAATCAAAGGTGAAAGTTTGAGCCCCAAAACAGAGACACTAATCATTGAACCAGCATGATTGATTAGGCCACTTGAGGCAATCAAAAGAAACTTTAACTAAAGTTTATTTTTAAATAAACTATATGTAGCAAATCATCAATCATGCAATAAGCTACAAATGGATATATAGAGTAAATTAGTTTACCATAGCTAAGTGAAAAGGATTTCAGCTTATTTAAGCAGTAAATTAACAGAGAAGAAATTGGAGAATTTATAACTCATCGTTCTCCTATTCAACTTTTTTAATTAAAGTTGTACATTCATCTAAACCTATTGAAACTAGAAAAGATGAATACACACATGCTCATGCGCACGCACACTCATATATATAGGGAAGGGGGGGTGGAGACACATATCTTATATCAAGACTCCTGGGAAATTCATGATTAGTAAAATGGTTATTGTTTTCTTTATAAGTGGAAAGGCTTGCATTTCAATGGATAATTTTTTTTTAAAAAGCCCCAAATAGTCAAAACCTACCCTTCTTTTACAACTTTATTTATTTCTTTATTTATTTTTTGCAAATTAATGTATTCGTAAAAGCTCGGAAGCCATTTACAAAAATGTTTGATGGGGTGACGTACAAAATTAACGGAAAAGATCCTCTAAAGACAACGTTAAATTTGAGGAAATGACAAAAACCATTTAGGTACTGTAATTTCTTTTACATTTTTCTCTTTCTATTTTTTATTGATCGAGCTAGAAGTCTTGGCTACTATTCTCTATTTTATAATTTAATGATAGTTTATTGGAAAATTTTATGCTTTAGAATCTGATGACAATTTACTATGATGCTTCCCGTAGCAGAACTCTTACTTACACATTATAATCAATAAATTTACCATCCTTTTTTATCCATATGTTACTTTATTCTTTTCCATCAGATAAGCGGGTCGGATGCGAACAATTCTCCAAATCAAAGACGGGATTAAATAAGAATATTTGTAAATATTTTAAGATGACTTCACTAAAACTATTGATTACTTGTTGGTCTTTGGGCTCTATTTATCGGAATTGAGTTATTGTCGACTACTCATGAAAGGGCAGTGCTCTCCCATCACATAATCTCTCCGTTCTCAAGACTCAGATCTAAAACCTTGCTAGGGGGAATTGGTCAAACCATTTGAAACCAATATGCATTGCTCATTAAAACTATTAATTACAATTAAAGCTTAACTTCCTAGCCATCAATGTTTCAATAACAAATATCCAACCAAGGTATTAACTTCAAGTTGCTGTGCTCCAGTGGTTTTATAAATCAGAAAAGGCATAACTTCACATACAAATAAATAAACCAAAATAATACTAATCTCATCAACTAATGCCAATGACTTCAGACTTCGCAGCTGGTCCAAAAAGAGCCATAATGAGGGAAAGACAAGGGTTGACCCCTCAATCAGATTTTCAAGTCTCATTCCTTCATGTGCTTTATTAGGCATGCAAAAAGCATCCAACATTGATTTTTTTTTTCCCCCTCTTCCCCCCTCCCTTTTCTTGGGACCAATCCATTGCCAGTACCTTTTTTTTTTCAATTGTGAAATAATATGTTGAATGAGTGACATATATTTCATTCTCTTTTTTTGACAAATTATGAGAAATATTTTCTGCTAAATTGTGAGGGATGTGTTTAAAATGGGAGAAATAAAGTACAAATTTGTTAGATTTTGTTTATACATCAAACATGCATATTGCTTAATTGGTTGTAAAATAATTATCCATGTACTTTCTTCAAATATAAATTCTTTAATTTTTTGCATAATTATAACGAATTGCATGACCACAAAAGTTGACAATATATATTCTATCAAAAAAAA
>NCQS01012103.1:0-13115 GCA_002740445.1 Pachycereus pringlei
TGTCCTGCTTAGGCCACTAAGGCCTGGTCGAGACCAACGCCGATGTAGCTATAGAGTTGATAGCGGGTCTGTGTCAGTCTCTGAGGCGACGTTCTACCCTTTTTTTAAATACATATATATACATAATTTGGCTTAAAGGGGAGGTTAGATCTGCGGATTGGTGGGCCACAAAGGTCTCGCCATCGCCACTGCCGCCTTAGCCATAAAGGCGACGGCAGGTTTTGGTGTGTGGGTTACACACTCGGCATTGAGTCAAGACTAGTTCATAGATGTGTATTTGGGATTTAGGGTTTTATTAGTCAGGATTATGTGGTTCTTGGCATATGAGTTTTGACCGCATAACAACCCAGCATATCATTGAATTAAGCATGCTAACTTCAACACAAATTAGCATAATAACAAAGTAGAACATGCTTTTAGGAATACTTTCCAGCATAATTTACAAAATTAAACGAACTAATTGCATAATTTCAAAAATTGAACAATTCGTCTCATGGGCAAATCTCGAATGAATCTATTAGGGCCAAACTGAATAACTTCGGCTCTCATACGACTACTAGAAAGTTAAGGACTTACCTTAGTGCAGAAGCGTTGAATCTCATTACTTAGTTATTGCTCACGAATTGTTGAATTGGATTGACAATGGCTTCTAGAATCACCGTTTAACGTCACACCCAAAACTCAATGCCTGAGTGATGTTAGGATTAATGTGAGAGAGAGTGGAGAGAGGCGGGGGGAGATCAACGCATTTTGTGTCATTTGTTAAACCCAATAAGTAGCTCGTTTTAATCAGTACCGAGATTTGTGACTGACAGGAGATTAATATTAATGATTAATACACAATTAGTGTCCCACTTAATGTGGGTTATCAATGTGACCGTTACACTTGGTCAACAGTTTTCTTTTAGATTTTTTTATTTTTTGAAATCTCAATCGAGATTTCCATCATGGGATGGGATCTAGATGCGTGGTTATAGTATGATAGTCAATAGTAGTACTTGATAGCAGAGACAGGGTTGAATGCAGGTAACTCAAACAGCTAATGATTGAAAATTGTTGACAATGGTGACCATCTTCATTAATCTACCACTTTGAGAGAGAAAGAAGATAGGGAGAAAAAGGAGAGAGATTTCCATTGGGGTAAAAAATGAGCTTTCAGTGAGCTGGTTTGCTCAGCTTAACCCTTTCCTTATTTATGCACAAGTCAATCTTTGATCATCTATCTCAGAGTTGGTTATACATATTTTTAGCTTTCACTAATAGAATTCCACCTTAGCCGTCTCACAACTAATTGCGTAACCATCAACAGTACCCCTCAAGTTGGAGGTTGAAAGTGATGTGAAACCCCCAACTTGGTAAGAAGTCTTTGATGTTGTTCTAAGGGTACAATCTTAGGAAACAAATCTGTTAGCTGTGAATTTGAAGGAACATAGCTTGCGTGAATAATTCTAGACATGATTTGATCATCCACAAAATGATACTCCACCGTTATATGTTTAGTTCAAAAGTCACAGAACTTGTCTGAATAATTCCATACTTGATTTGATCACACACAAAATGGCAATCTACCTTTATATGTTTAGTTCTCTTATGGTAAACTGGAGTAGTTGCTATATAAAGGGTTGCCTAATTATAACGTTTAAGATCACCTGGCTTCAGATTTGCAACACCCAAGCCCTTGAAAGAGTTATAAAAACAGTGTTACCTCATAGTATGTGATAGCTATAGCTCGATACTTAACTTCAGCACTTGGTCTGGCTACCACTTGTTGCTTCTTAGTCTTATATGAAATTGGAGTTTGTTCAAATAAAACACAGTACCCTGTAGTTGATTTCCTTGTGGTTGGGCAACTTGCCCAGTCCGAGTCACAAAATGCAGTGAGTTGTGTTGTTGAATTGTTTGCAAGCAAAATGCCCTATCCCGGTGCTAACTTTGGGTATCTTACCACATTAGGTACAACCTTTATGTGCTCTATGGTTGGTGCTTGAATAAATGACTCAATAGCTGAATAGTGTAGTTGATATCTGGTCTGGTTATTTTGAGGTAAATGAGTTTCCCTATTACCCTTCTGTACTTGTCACCCCGAGTAATCGGTGTATTTGACTGTGGGGTTAACTTGACATGGGTATCCAAGGGTAATCTCAATGGCCTTGAAAACATCATGTCATATTTCTTAATCAAATCCAATGTGTACTTCTACTGAGACGTAAAAATACTTTGTCCCGTTATGGTAATCTCTAAATCTAGGAAGTATTTCAATTCCCGTAGATCCTTTATATGAAATTGAGAGCTTAGATGCTATTTTAGCATCAATATTTCCTTATCATCATTACTAGTAATTACCATATCATCTGTATACACTAGAACTGCTGTAAAAGTGAGGGCTGACTACTTGATAATAGAGAATAGTTAGCTTTAAATTGCTCATAACCAAATGAGATCAATGCTATGGGAAGTTTGGCAAACCACTATCTTGGAGCTTGCTTTAGTCCATAAAGAGATTTCATCAAGTCACACACTTGACTAATCTCCCTAACTGAAACAGGCTTAGAGATAGGAGAAACCCTATTGCGCCAAGAGAAAGTTGCATATAGACATCTTCATAAAGGTCGCTATGTCAGAAGGCATTGAAGACATTTATTTTGCATGTTTACGAGGCTTTTATAGCTACAATAGCTAAGAGAGCTCTCATTATGGTTATTTTGGCCATAACAGCAAATGTTTTGTTAAAATTAAGTTCTTGCCTACAACCAAGGATAACTAACCGATCTTTATACTTGTCTATAGTACTATTAGCATTATACTTTGTTTTATATAGCTATTTATAGCCTATAGCTTTTATCCTTGTAGGAAGTTCAGTAAGAACCTAAGTATTGTTATCTTCTAGAGCCTGCAGCTCTTGATTTGTTGTTGCACACCATTTTTCATTTTTCACATCCTCTTGAAGGTTCTTAGGATTAGATGATTGAGCGAGGGTAGAGAAAAAGCATGAAATTTAGGTTTAATTGTGGCTAAGGTAACCATATTTACCAAAACTAGAGAGAAAGCTTGAACAGCTGGGTGAGCATACTTACTCAGCCACTTTAGTGGCTTAGATAGTCTTATTCATCTTGTTGGTTATGGAAGGGAAGGAAAAAGAGGCTGAGTTTTAGGGGTTAGGAGAAGTGGTGGCATGGCTGAAGAAGAGACATTTGGTGTAGAAGGAGTATAAGTGTCAAGTGTACTAACATCATGAAATAGATAACCTTCAAGTTAAGAAGAAGTGATAGTGAAGGCAAGTAGAGGAAGAGGTTGCACAATTATGAAGTGCTATGATGATTAAAAGGGAAAATATATTCCATAAATTTAACATCTCTTGAAACAAAGGTATGATCTGAGAGAAGATTCAATAGTTTATAACCCTTTCAGGAATTAGGATACCCTAAAAAAGCACATGGGCCCCCTTTTGGCATAAGTTTATCCTTCACTTTGTGTAGATTAATAGTAAACACCTGGCATCCAAATACCCTTACATGTTTACATTCAGGGGTTTGTTTAGCAACACTTCATATGGAGTTTTATTGGGTAACACTGGTGTAGTTAGCCTATTAATCAGATGCACAATAGTTAAAACACTATCACCCTAAAACTGCAAGGGATTGCCTACATGAAACCTCAAGGATCTAGAAATTGTAAGGATATGTTTGTGCTTACAACACCATTTTGTTGAGGTGTGTCTACATAGCTTATATGATGCACTATTCTATGAATAGCAAAAATCTCTTGACAAGGACCAGAATCAAATTTTAAAGCATTGTCAAATCTAATAGTTTTGTTCACAGCACCAAATTGAGTTTTGGCATAGCATTGAAATTTCAGCAAAACATCAAACACCTCTGACTTGCACTAAAGTAGATAAACCTATGTAGCTCTACTATAGTCATCCACAATAGTAAGAAAGTATTTATACTTCTTCTATATAACCACTCTATATGGTGCCTAGATATCTATATGTATCTTTTCAAAAGGATAAGCAGTCTTGATGTTACTTACAGGAAATGGCAAAGTAGACATTTTGGCCATTGGACAAGCAACACAAATATCACGTATATGGAAATCTATATGCCAGTAACATGCTTCAACTTAGAAATAGGTGCATGACATGCCCTGTGATGCTATAAATTATAGCCAGCTATTGGTCATGAAAATGTATTAGTGTCACAAGAGGATACTTGAACACCATTGGACAACCTTTTAGCTAGGAGTACCTTGTATGGATATTGGCTATTTTGAAAAGGAAGAAAACTCTATGCCTAAATCCTTGGCTATAGCATTGACTAGGTTATGGAGACCATCCCTTTGTGTACTAATACCCTTAAGTGTCCTAGTGACACAGTCCAGAATCAAGCAAGAGGCAACTAAAAAGTAACAAAGCAATTATTGTCATGGGCGAACTTGAATGAAGTTACACGGAGTACACTTTTAAGCATAAGTTCATTTGCAAAGGTTACTTAGCTAACATGAGAATGGAAGTGCTATGATTAGGCAAATTAATTACCATCTTAGCCTCTGCAACCTGAGGTTCAGTCAATATTGTGCTTATTGGTGTCATGTGAGTAGCTGCAATAGGGCCTGGAATCCACCTTTCAAATTTAGAGGATACATAGGAGCAAAACACATTACTAGCAAAGCTATTGTCCAGCTCATCTTCAAATTCTGATGGTGGACTGCTTGTGTTTGGTAATGATTTCAGTGGTTGTCATATTTACTATTGAGTCAAAGTAACTATCTTCAATCGAGAACAGCCTGCCTGTGTAGCTACTTTCCAATCCATCTGATCTCTGGCTTTATAATTCTTGCTTGAGTTACTTTAGTACTAAATCAGCAACATGGATAGCTCAGGCACCTTTAGTACTAAATCAACAACATAGATAGCACACGATAAGTCAATAAATGATTACTCAGATTGATCCTTCAAGTGGATCTGGCAAATAGACACCATGCCAAAAATTAAAATTTTCTTATGGCAAATCTGCCGTAAAGTAGTCCCTATCTGAGAAACTTTACTCAAACGTGGACTGAATATTGATGCAGGTTGCCCAACCTGCCTAGGTGATATTGAATCAATTGACCATTTATTTAGTGAATGCCGGATAGGTAAAAAGGTATGGGAACTAGCGAATCAACACAATGGTTCCCAATATAGTTCTCGCCTGGTGGCTACCAGCAACTAGTTGAAGCATTACAAAGGTAAGATCCTCCCATAATCCAAAGCTGCTCCAAAAATTATCCTTTCTTATTTGGAGCATTTGGAAAGAGAGAGATGCAGTAGTCTTCAAAAACAAGTTTTTTAATCCTCTAAGATGCCTTATCAAAGCAAAGAAGGCATATGCTGAATAGAGAATCCGATCTTGTATATCGGATGATTATTCACCGAGGGGATTCTCTTCTACCCCTCCCAAACCCTTCCACTTTGTAAGGTGGAACCCCCCACCTCTAGGATTCGTCAAAATCAATTTTGACGGATCGCTACTCAACTCATCAGCAGCAGGAGGTTACGTACTATGCGACTGGACGGGAAAACTACTTAAAGCAGGAGCTGCTAATTATGGGTCTACTTCAATCATGGTAGCTGAAGTAAGAGCACTAAAGGATAGAGTTAGTGTGGCCACACAAGCAGGCTACAAAAGTCTTTTGATTGAAGGTGACAATACTATAGTAATCTAAGCACTAACAGGCAAAATCCAAGTTCCTTGGAAGATCGCCACAATTATTGAAGATATTCATATATGGTTAAATTAGGACACCCATTTACAAGTCAAACACATCTATCGAGAGGCAAATATGATGGCTGACTGGGTTTCTAAATCTGGTCACTCTATCACGAATTCATTTTTTTCAGATGTCTGCTTCTCCCCAGCATTTGGTGGTATTCTGGCAGCGGATATAATTGGACGTACTCTTGTGAGAAGGGGCGCTTAACATGGGCTATACTTCATCTTTACCATTGTAAAAAAACAAAAAGAAAATTCGATCTCAGCTACCTCACAACTAATTGTCTAACCATCAACAAAAACTATAAGCATGAAAACAATAAACATGAAAACATAACCATGTCTCCTGAGGATATTGGATCTAAATAATGTGAATGAGTGAATCTACGAATGGAAGAACTATTAACAAGCATTTATGTGATAATTTAGAAAGCGGCAACCTATAAGAAATTAGAGAAAGTATAGTAATCTATAAGAAATTAGAGAAAGAGGGGACAGAGATGAAGCAGATTATCAAAAATATGGAAGAATCAATTGAAAGCAGCATCCAATTGATTAATAAAAATTCTAACTTCAATCTAAATCATTTGAATTTAATTTTACGAGAGTAACTAATTTATTAGACTAAAAATATCTAAAAGTAAAAATTAGATTAAGCAAAGATGGATAATTATAGCGTCCACAATAGGGATGGCAAAGGGCGGGTTGGGGACGGGGGGCATACTCCCCATCCCCGTCCCCGCTAGGATCCCCGCCCCTCATCCCTATCCTGTTCCCCATTGCGAGAAAAAAATTCTCCCCTGTCCCCATCTCTAGTGGGGATCTAATCCCTGACGGGGCCCCAACAGGGATTTTTCTTCGCCATTTTTTCCTCTCCTTTATGACAGCTACGTTAGAAGTCTTAAATGAATGTTCAATTTGCCATCCCTAAACCTTAATCCAATTAATACAATAAGCTCTTATAGGTTCCATGCAACATAAGTCTAACTAACTTCATTAAAGTTTACAATCTAGACTACATTAAAGTTTAATAAGTTCATAAAACATAAGTCTGACAATGCATAAATTATACAAAACAAGTCCATACAATTTAGGGTTTCTTCAACTTAGTTTACTAATATAACTTTAGTATTATGCTCGCAAATAAAGGACTCATATATAATTTTAAATTAATATATGAGGACGTTGATGGGAATTATTCCCCAATCAAGGATGGGGAAATGAGGATGGGGACGGGAATATTTCCCTAAGTGGGGAAGCGAGGATGGAGACGGGGTAAATTTTCACCCCATCCGCATCCCTATCTCCGCTCGGGGATTTATTTATACCCCCATCCCTGTCCCCATCCCCATTGGGGACAAGGATTTATCCCCAATGCAGGGCGGGGCTCGGAATCCCCACCGCATTGCCATCCCTAGTCCACAACCTCTATTTATTTTGATAATTAAACACCGAAAGGGAGGCATAGCCTCTATTTGTTTATTAAGTGAAAGAAGCTTTCTCCTATATTTATATTACTACTAAAAAACCTATCTTTCCTAATTTTATTATGTAAAAGAAGCTTTCTTCAATTCTCATTATTACTAGAAAATTGAAAGAGTGATGATATATGTCTTACTATAAGATACTGTTAAATGTTTTATCTCATTTTAAATTAATATATTTTATAATTGAAAAGGATCTATTTCTCAATTATTACACTTAATTAAAAATAGTTAAGTTTAAATATGTCTTGGATATGCCGATGAAGTATCAAATGGCACGGTAATCGGATCAATCCTATCCGCAATTGCAAATGGTGCACGGATGTTAGAAATATGGTAAATTGTGAATAAACTGACGATTTTACGTAATTTATAAGTTATAATATACTTTCATTATTTTGTCACATTATTTTTTCAATTTGAAAATATTGTCATATAAGTTTGAGGTCAAAACACGACATTGAAGAGGTATTTTACACCAAGATGTTTATTATTTTGTAAATTGAAATTGACCAAAATAAAAGGGTGTGCTTGGGAACAAAAATTGATCAGCAGCTGGATTCTTTTTTCAAAGTTTGATAAACGAACGTGAATAAACAAACGTGGAGGAGTTGCACTTGGAGGAGTTGGGCATGGTGCATATAATTGGACAGAGCCACAGAGGTAAGTATGAAGATCAAGATAGGTCACAGAGACATGGGTCTGTTTCTTTGTGGTTCCTCACATGGCTGGCTTGCATATTTTTATCTTTTGTCCTCTTCCCTTTCACTTTAGAGTGCATATTTCTTACACCTATCAGTGTTATAAAGTGAAGCCTACTAGGTTCAAGTGGACTATCTCAAAAACCATCAGAACAAACCTTTCCCTTATTTGACATTGACCTTTCATTCTGGAAAAAGAAAATTGAAAGACCTTGAGGAACAAGTTTACACAATTAAAGTACAAAATTATGTGGTTAGGAATGTACAAAATTGGACTTAATGAGTGGCAACATGATTAATCTCGTACATCATCAAACAATCCGCTGGTGACTTGAGGAAAATTTCATCCCTACTTTGAAGTGCTCTATTGGATCCAAATATCTAAAGGAAAATTCTTTAAATTATACTTGTAAAAAGTTACATGTTGTTGACTTTAAGAGTTGCATAATGATTTCTAATAGAGGAATATGGGCACATAATATGTAAACCAAGATTATTTTGCTGTAAAACCCTAATTGTTATTCAATATATATACAGACCTAGGCTCCCTAGTTGCGTCTGAGTTATCTATTATTCAAACCACTCTCTCATGGCATCAGAGCAGCAAAATCCTTGGGTTTAAAAAAAAATCAAACTGAATGGGCTTCTTCCTCCCGTCATCTTCACGCACAAACCCTAGCCCACCACAGGTAGCCATGGCGTCGCCACCCTCGATACCGCCGCCGTCTTGCTTCGGACTTGAGACATCATCCGTCTCCTCCGCAGCCACAGCACCCTCGAGACCATACTGCGAGCAGCAAACAAATCCACCACGGGTACCCCACAGCCCCAATCCCTTCGATGACCCCTCTGCTTCTGATTTCTCGTCGCGGCAACCTGACCACACTTTATTTCTTGCCGGCTTCTCCGCAGTAGCCATCGTCACCTCTCCCACCCTGCCAGCATGCCCGCTGCCTCGCCACCTGTTTTCTCGGTTTCATTCCCTCTCTCCACGCCTGATGTCGGGTCGTGCAATTGCCACAACCCATCTGCTCTGGATCAGATTTTATCTCAGCTTCAATATCTTCAACTTGTTGGACAATCTTCTTCCTTGGACCCCCTTCCCACTGTTGTTCCTTCGCATCCTTCTCTTCTTACCAACATTCATATTACTAGCCTTGTCACCGTCCCCCTCACGTCCATTGATGATTATTTAAATTGGTGTACTCAATTTACAACTTTTCTTATCTCTTATAATCTCTTGGGGATGATTGATGGTTCGTCTCCACCACTGTCTCATACCATTATTGATGCTAGTGGACGATAAATGATTAATCCATTATGCACTGAATGGCAATGGCCGAGAAATTTAATGCGCTTGTGCATAATAACACATGGCAACTTGTTCCATTTCGTGGTAACATGAATTTACTCAGCTGTAAGTGGGTTTATCGCATTAAGTACAATCCAGATAGGTATATTGAGTATAGAAAGGCGCGTTTGGTTGTTAGAGGTTTTAGTCATCTTGTTGGATTAGACTATATCGACACGTTTAGTCCTGTTGTGAAGCCCACTACAATTCGTATTGTTCTCTCCATTGCTATCACCTATGGTTAGGTCATTCGACAACTTGATGTTAAAAATGCCTTTTTACATGGTGATTTACATGAGGAAGTCTACATGACCCAACCTCAAGGTTTTGTTCACCCTGACTTTCCTACCCATGTTTGTAAGCTGAACAAGTCTCTTTATGGGCTTCAACAGGCTCCTTATGCCTGGTTTCACAAGTTTAGTAGTTTCCTCCTCTCCTCGGGCTTCACCCGTAATCGTATTAATTCATCCATGTTTATTCTATAAACTTCTATTGCCATCCTCATTATGCTTTTATATGTGGATGATATCATTTTCACTGGCAGCTACACCACATAATATACCTCCTCTCTATCCAGTTTCCTATGAAGGACCGGGACCTTTATTATTTCCTAGGGGTACAGGTTGTACGGACTCCTGACATGCTTTTCTTATCCCAGTCCAAATACATTTATGACCTTTTCACAAAATTTAACCTTAAACATCACAAATCCATTTGTGCACCATTTCCTTCACGGACAACATTATCACTAACTAATGGGGATTTACTATCAGATCCAACCATGTATAGAAGTATGGCTGGGGCATTGCAGCATTTGACAATAACTAGACCTGATATATCTTATGCAGTGAATCTTGTCTCCCAGTTTATGCATGCCCCCCGTACTAGTCATCTATCTATGATGCAGAGTATTTTTCGTTATTTGCAGGGTATAGCGGATCATGGTCTCACTCTTCGCAAAGAAAAGACTCTTTTAGCAGTGCTTGCTTATTCTGATGCCGATTGGGCTAGTTGTCTAGATAGTTCCCGCTCCACAATAGCTTATGCTATATTCCTGGTTCCTAACTTGATCTCATAGCGCTCCAAGAAATAAACTACTGTGCCCAAATCTTCTACTGAGGCCGAATATTAGGCCGTTGCCTACACTGTCACCGAAACTTTGTGGATTTGCTATATCCTTGGTGAACTGGGGATATCCCTCCGTCATCCCATCAAGGTTCTTTGTGACAATATTTCTGCAACTTATATTATTGCAAATCCCGTTCTTCACAAGCGTAGCAAGCATATCAAAGTGGATTATCACTGTGTGAGGGAACGGGTGGCCCATGGTGATCTTGTTGTTACTTATGTCCCACTCAACTTCAACTTGCAAACATTTTCACTAAAGCGCTTCCTGTAAATCATCTTTTATTTCTTAAGTTCAATCTGTCTATGGATCCTTCCATACAGATTGAGGGGGCATAATAGAGGAATATGGGCACACAATATGTAACCCAAGATTATTTTGTTGTAAAACCCTAATTGTTATTCAATATATATACAGACCCAGGCTCCCTAGTTGCGTGTGAGCCATCTATTATTCAAACCACTCTCTCAATTTTAATGATAGCAAACAATGTGGGGAATAATTATATAGGAAATAGTCATTTATGGAATATTTATATTACGTATCAATTTCATACATAAAATTCTTATCGGTTCAATTTATCAAATTGGTTACATGGTTGGTTAGTATATGAGCTTAACACTTGAACATTTTAAGTCTTGGATGAAAAGCTTCGATTGATCATTAACCTAAGTGACACGAAAGAAAATTGAGTTTATGTGGAAATTTCTATATAATCTAAGTTAACAATATTAACTGATTTGATTAGATTAAAGTTTGCTATTTTAACAAAGATATTTTTGATTGATATTATATGAGAAAGATTTGATTGATTATATTGTGGAGTAATATCTTGAAGAGGATATTAAAGAAATTAATCTTTACTATCTTACATTTATGTTGATATAATCTTAGTTTCAATGTTCTTGTAAATATTTTATAAGGTTATACTTGCCATGCTTAAAATATGTGATTTGACTCTGTTAAAAAAATGAAATCCTATGAAATTTTCTTAGCTGAAGAACAAAATCTTGTTAATTGTGCTAGAGAAATGAGATCACATGGGAAGCATTTGCTAAAGGCTTAAAGTCTTCGAGTTATCATTGATATGATATTATAATACAAAGCAGCATATCAAAGGATGATGACATTCTACCCACAAAGTAAATCTATTTTTATTTGATTTGATTTGATGCATTTGAAATGTCAGCCAGCAATATTTAAATAACAAAATTAGAAGAAAGATCGACTGTAGCAGAATGTCATCATTTGCCATGGTTAATTTTATTGAGATTCAAAGTAGATCTACAGAGAGGATTTCAAGGGCTGAAGTGAGATTTTAGAATTTTCTGATAAGAAACTTCCTTTCTTAACTGAATAAGGCAACGATCACTTAGCCTCTAAATATAGGCCGCTAGAGCGAATGAAGTACAACCAATCAAGTGACCAAAGCATCGAGTTTATACATTGAGCTATTGTTCCAAATATTGTTTTGAGATTAAAGATTGAATTGTGAGAAAATATTCTTCATTAAGGAGTGAACTTAAGAGTTGTGAAGTCAACACCTCCAAGCTTAAATCAAGATGTTGATTTAAGAGTTCGGATCGCGAGAGTGGGGAAGCTTTGAGATCTTGCGAGAGAGTTCATCATGATAAGAGAATTAAAGAGTTGAATTCTAGTGTTGGATAACTTTGGGCGGAGACATAAGCCTGATTGAGGCTTAATCTCGTTAAAATATCATTTTGCATTATCTCTCTTAAATTTTTGTTTTTATTTTGTGCATTTAATTTAATTTTTGCAATCATCCTATTCACCCCCGTCTAGGTGATCTAAACCTTTAATTCATACCAGAGTAGGTGCTATTATATTGAGACTTAGCTATCTAATAACTTCGATCCCATGGCTAGTTAATTTTGATTTTGATTGCCCACCTCTTTTTATGGGTACTAACTATTTTTGGTGGCAGAAAATCATAAAACTGTATGTTAAGCATAAAGATATCTATCTTTAGGAGATTATAAATAAAGGTTACATGGTCATTGAAAAATTAAAGAATCAGTTTACCAATGATGATTACAAGATGATGTCTAAAAATTCTAATGCCATTAATATACTATATTGTGGTCTCACAATGAAATTTGTGAATCAATTTTTTATTATAAGAGCGCGAAAGAGATTTGGGATTTTCTTTATTGTTATTATGGAACTAACAAAGAGATTCTAGATCTTAACATAATTACAGATGAAGAGACAGTTGAGATCACTAAATCCAAAGCTCAACATGTTGAAGATAAAAACGACCTTGACGAAAAGTGCAATGACAAGAATGAGAATGAAAATGACAAAAGTGAGCCTCATATAGATTTAGTGAAGCAAGACAAGAAGGGTATGAGTTCAAAATGAATGTTCAAGAATTGTCAACTCCAAAAGGTAAGAAAAATGAGCTTAAAAATGTCATTGATAATTCTTATCAATTTTGCGTTGAGATTATTGATTTATATAATAAATTGATAGATTTATTTTAAAATGTTATGCAGCTAGCACTAAATCTAAAAAGTGGGACAAAAGTAAGAAGAAAAATTTGGTGAGCTCAATATTATCTCTTGCTTCTAATCCTCATGGACCCAAGAATTGAGCTCCATGTCCAAACATTTTGGTATCATATATATATATTAAAAGTTGGACGGAATCAATGTAAGAGTGCCATGTGTCATGCCACTT
>NCQS01012547.1:0-10270 GCA_002740445.1 Pachycereus pringlei
ACATGGTATAGTCTCTGATTAAAATACAGATTCAACCGCAACGCCTGTAGAACCCAGTTTTAATCCAATATCACTTCAATTCATCCCATAATCCCTAATTTATAGATCAAAAATTTCCATTCACCACCACACGATTCTTGAACTTACACAATTCAGAGAGTGAAGAAAAGAGAGACAGAGAGAGATGTAAAGGGATTGAAGATGTACCTGGTGTTAATGTCATTCAATGAAGTGGCTAACCCAAGCAAAGGCATTAGACAGTGGCCACCATGCTCAAATTACAGTCAGTTACCAGCAAAAAGCTGATTAATTTTCAGAGAGAAATCTGATATATCAAACATGGCAGGGAAGAAAAAGAAGTGCCATGAATTACTAAATTTCAATGCAAATTCCTCAACATTATTAGCAAGAATCACAGGTTAAGGAAAATAAAGAAGAAATCGAGAATGAACCTGAGGCAATGAAGAAGAAATTTCGAAGATTGATAGTGTGTTTTTTGGCAGGTTAGGGTTTTTGGGTTTGAAGCTCTCAGTTGATGAAGCTCTCAGTTGATGAAGCCCAGCGTATTTAACGATGGAACCAGAATGTTGAGAATAATGCTCTAGGCTATAAGAGTTAAAAATGAGTTGTGTTTTGTTCGCTTCTAATTGTACGTGATTTTGCAGTTATATTGAATATAAACATATTTCTCGCCTCTAATAATTTTAATTTAGCAGGAAAATTGTACTTAATTTTTTAATTTTTATTTTTAATTTCCTCCCTAATTTATTTACACTCCCTCCTATTAACAATAACAACGAACATTTCAACTACAATAAGGAACTACTTTTTTGTTAGTTGTCTAATAGTGATTCTTCGATGAAATTAAATGATAAAAAATCACTTTCATCGTTATTAGTAACATTTAACAATGAATTTTATGTATGATCATTAAAATGTGGTCGTTAAAGATCCAGTTTCTAGTAGTGTCTCTCTCTTTCACTTAGCTTCACGTAAGGCTCATGTGCTCCTGGCCTATCTTCTTCCCCCCTTATTTCCTCCGCATTCTTCATTTTCATCTAGTGACCCAAACCGAAAAGCATAGCACCGTACCCTTCCATCTTCTCCACCATAATCATATGGCTCTTCCTCTGCCTACTTGTCTTCTTCCATTTCGGTTTCTAACCTAGCAAGCCCAAAAGTCATAGAAAACACACAGGGTCGTGCTCCTTCTTCTTCTTTGTTCCTTAGCCCAGCAAAATTGAGAAAAGGAAACGAACAGAGCATGGCGGCATTCCAATCCCGATTTTTGACCATTACTTGCTTTCTCTCTCTTCCTTCACTTCTTCATTATCCATCATCAAATAGTCGATTAGAGGCATGGATTGAAGGGCAACCGAAGGGAGCTGAGGTTGGCCTTTTTTAAGCTTCAAAAGGGGATCGAAAGCCAGAGCATGAGGGGAGGGTACCAGAGCATGGTAAGGCAGAGTAGACTAGGGTAGCAGTAGAGAGTAGGAGTAGATAAGGGTAGGAGAGACAGATTTTAGGATTGTTGTTTCCTTTCAATTTGGTCTTCAATTGCAGTTTCAGTCTTCTAATTCAAACTTGTTTTCAATCTACTTTATGCTCTTTGAACTCCAGTGCGTGTTGTTCTATATCAGTGGAAGTGTGATAAACAAAGCTAGGTGTTGGCTATGCTTTCCTTTGCTTTGCTTCGATGGAAATGATTCTGAATAAATGAATCATTACAGATAAGTGTTGGTGGACTCTAATTATTTGCAGTTTGGTGTTTCTTGTTTTGGCAAGTGTCTTTGTAAATAGTATGGTTCAGAATTTCAAGAATTAATCTTGTTTATTTAGTCTAATAATTTACGAAGTAACTTGACATTGAAGTTGGTTAATTTAGTATTTAGTCTCAATTTCGACCAAAATTTAGCTAAACTAATTTCACAATCTCAACCCTGATAATCGACACCCGTAAATATCACAACAATAAACCGCATACTTGTGGGAATCACAACATTGCTACTGGGTGCTACCCTTTGAAGCAATCACACCTGTAAATTCTTTGATTTGCTTATCAAATTCTTAGATATCCTTGTGTGCATACAACATTTATTTAGCTTAGATAATAGTGCTGGGGTTTAGCAAAGTCATCTTTGCAAATGTGTTATCTCTATCCCAAAATTTAAGAGGATTATCAAAGCAGAGTTCTTTGCATAATCCTTCTTGTTGTCAACAATCAGTTCTTTAATAAATAACTCAAATTGTGAGATTATTAGTGTTGTTTCACATTGTTCAAGGATTGCCTTCTCACTACGCTGGTTAGGTGTAAACTCAATCTTCTGATGAGTATATGCTTTATTTAACTTAGCAATAGAGACCAAGTGACCATTTACTATGAATATAATTTGCCTTATGGTCAGTGTGCATGGAGAATATAGCCTTTGAAAATCATTTTCCATAATCATATCCTGGGAGAGTTTATCAGTAGCCCATAGAACTGATATAATATATTGAACTCCTTTTTTTTTCTATGGATAACCCTTCTATAGCTTTATTGTAACTCATTATACTATTATCAGTTATCCTTAATTGTAAAGGGTTCTTGGCTTTTTTGCACATAAATTCTGGAAATAAAGATCTTTTTCTAAGGCAGACATAACGACCACTATCGATGTAAGTGCACAATTGATATCTATTATATCCCTCTAAACATATATTTATTGGGACATAAATGCTATTAAGATTAGTATTAGTGGCTTCATCTCCTTAATCATATTTTTGACTAATCTATCATCATAAAGTGGCTCACTAATGGTCCTTATTTTGTACTCGATGACTTTTCTATCCAAACTCACACTTCGATCTATACAATGTCTTGCTGGTTCAAAACTTATTTTACTCATTTCACTGGTCATCTTACTTGTATCATCTTCTTTAACTTCTTCTTTAGTTGTTGAAGATCCTTCTCTCATTCTGATCTTGCACTCATGCTTCTTAATAATTAGGGTTTAATAGTTTTTCCATTCTCATCAATTTTTATTACATTCTTAGTATTGATCTTTGTGATATTGATAAAGCCATGACATATAATTTTTATCTCATGTGGATTGGATTTTATCCTTTGAATTTTTACAGATGAATAAGACTTTCAATTTTTTCTGCCTCTATCTTCGCAACCTTAGCCTTTGGATCTATAGTATTATCTACTTTGTAGATTACTTTCCAAAGTATCCTTGGTGGATAACCTCCATCCCAATTATTTTTATTTTAAGGGATATGAAGTTTTTGACAAATTCATCTTTTAGGCTCACGTCATATCTAGGTCGACAATTGAATCCTACTAAACCATTACACAAATTGGTCTTGATTCTTCTGATAATTTGAGTATCAAATTTCATATGCCTAATATCAAAAAGCAAAGCATAAAGATCAATATGTTTGTCTTACTATTGTAATGGTGTAATTTGGACTTCGATATTTCCAATATGAATATACCTATACTTTCTATCTTTGTGTATGCTTATGGATGTTTTCCCAATAAATGAGATTTACTTCACCCACCTAAAATTCACAATCTTTTATCTCTAAATCTCCTTCCATTATTTTGCATGCGTATTTGCTCTTTGATTAAAAGATGGATTATTTATAGATCATGTCTTTCTAAATTATAGGAATGACCTAATCTCCTTTGACGTCTTCAACCTTATTATCTATCGTAAATTCTTCTTCTTGAAGGTCGCCAAGACTAATGGAGCAACTTTCCATCACATGAGTAGTTTTTTCATAATCATTCTTCATATTCATCTTCCACTATTAACCCAACAATTCCCCTATTGTTTTTCAAGGCTAGGTTAAGTGCTTCTTCCGCTCTAAGCTCAAAATAATCTAAACTACCCAAAGCTTTAATAAGTTTGTTGTTCTTCCTATTTTTGCATTCATTTGCATAATGCCCTACTTTTCTAGATGTCCAACCCTTACAGCTATTGTTTCCCCCAGAACAATAAGCAGCTTTTCTAAAAAATCTTAGCCTTTTGGGGCTTTGCTTGTTATAATACTTTCTTTTGTATTTCTCTCTTCTTTGCTCATTAAAGCTCCTTTCTTTATAAAATTTTCTTTGTCTTCTCTTCTTAAATTTATTTCCCCATTGATGAGAAGTAACCCAATATGTTAGAAACTGTTTCTTCATTTTCTTTTGATTTTGGAGACAAAAACACTGATCATTAACCCAATTTCATAAATAATAAATTCTTGTACTAAGAGTACCAATTACTTCTGCTTTTTCAAGCCATGTAATCTATTTTTTATTGATTATGAAATTTATTGGATAAGGTAATTTTCATAAAGCATACTAACATTGGTTTCAGTATGCCCTATTTTGCAATAATATTGACTAAATTCATTAATATAATTTTCCAAATATCTCACGTCCCAAAACTCTATGTTATTAATTTTTCTTTGTCACTCTCTAGCCTTTTCTTCAGAATCAAGCTTAGTTCCAATAAATTCAGTCTTGATTTTCTTACATAATTTTTTGAACATAGCAGCTGATGTTTTCATCATTCTTAATACATTTTTATCTTTCTCATCTAATGATTCATATCAGTCAGTTACAATGGCAGAAAAACTATGGTTGATATCATTTAGGAAATTTTCAGCCATCTATGTGGCATTCAAGTTTAGGGCATTGTTTATACATTTTTTCCAATGTTCAAATATTTTTTCTCTATTATGATCTCCATCTATGTTTAGGATGTAACATGTTTGGCTAATCAGAGTAAGGTAATTTCTTCCAAGGATGTGATCCTCATCGAGATAAACCCAAAAGCAAAATTAAATGTTCAAACTGCTGGAAAATATCTAGGTTTTGTAAATTTGGTAATTTTTTTCTAAATGATTCATCAAATTCTCCGGGTTTTAGAATTACATTGCTAACTAAATTGGATTCAAATTCATTGACGTTGAGTTTTTTGCTAATTTTATTTATTGTACTTTCAACCACCAATTTTTTGTATTTTCTATGAAGTTTGCTCCTAATTTCTTCTAAAGGAACAACATTAAGATTCTTCTGGATTTTTTCCAGTTTAATTAGGTTCATTTATTGATATATTTTTTTCTTCCAACTGGACATTGTTTGTCTCTTCATTATCATCAAGATAGTAACTTCTTATTTTTCTACTATTGCTCCCATGATCTTGTTTAATTCTTCTAGATTTTATTTTTTGCCAAACATATTTTGTAATTTCACGAGATTGCACTGCTTATATTCCATCATCCTCTTTTTTCTTTTTCTTTTTTGATGATTTTTCAGTTGATTTTCTTCTTAGTTTTTCGATTTTAATTTGTTGCAAAGGACATGGATTTTTGTTTTATAGGTTTTGGAAAGGATATTTATGCCAAAATGGAAGAGTAATACCTAATTTGGATTTTTCACGATGTCTAACTTCATCAATTAAAGAAAGATGGATTACAGCTATTTGTTTCTTTATCTCATAAACTTTAGTCTTAATTTTCTCTTGTTCTCCCTTTGATTTTAAAACTATATCAATGATATAGTTTACTTGGGGTCCTACTGAGGTGGATCCCTTGAGTGTGCCCAATATGTGAATAATCTGGAGCACGATGAGCAAAGGATGATTCATGGATTAAATATAATTAATTAGCTTAATCAACTTTTAATTAACTTAATTATATTAATTATTTTTTTGCTCACGTGGCTCTGATACCAATTAAAAGAGGTTTTCGAGTATACTTACAAGAAGAATATCAAGTGCACAAAATCAAAATTTTCGAAAGTTTTTAAAGATTGGGGTTAAAAATGCAAATTTTAAAAGTTCAAGGATGCAAGGGAAATAGGGAGGGTATCTAAAAATTTGATTACTAAACTTGGGGTTACTAAAATATTCGCTTTGAAAACACAGGCCAAGAATTATTAATCTCTCCTACCTCGAGGTGCCTGAAGATTAGCCTCCCAACACATAAATCCATTTAAAGTGCCTTAACACATCACATTGAGAGCAATCTTCAGATTTGTAGTTGGACGCCAATTGGTTGACATTTGCCTCCATAAGGTTCTCAGCAATGCTATAAAGCCTCCAAACAGTTTTCATGTTGTGTATATAAAGATTTTTAGTCATGACTTTAGGCTTTCTCGTTACTCTTCTTTAAGATTTTACATAAGATCTACCGTATAAGCATCTGTCAACTTGGCCCTGGTTCTGTGGTCATCATCATTTGTTAACTCATGTTATTCTAACTTCATAAGAGGAAGCCTCACCTGTCTAATTTCATCAAATGTACCAGCTTTAGGTTCCCAAAAACAGTCATTGGCATAGCCTCCAAAGTCATAGCAATTGCAATGTCATTAACCATAACCAAGTACCTTCAAGGATTGAAATAATAATTGGGTTTATGTGAAAGACCTCTCCTAGCAGTGACTTTTCTAGCTCGCAAGCCTAAACTGAAGAATGAGTTTCTTATAAATAACAAGGAAGTTCGAAGACTCGTTATGAAGTGGAAGCCTTGCTTTGCGGATCTCAGGAAGGAGATGGTCACCAATTTGTTGAGTTGCTCTTAGCACTTGATAAGTCCTTCTCTTCTTTTTCTTATGTTTAGAACTTGCTTTATCCTTCCTTTGTGGTGTTACCCTTTCTCCGGCTAACACTTGGCTCTTGTTTAATTAGTGCAAGTTGAAATTACTTTAAGGGGGCCTTCAAGGCTAAGAGGTCACTATTGTCATCCTGGCCCTTCCAAACATAGTAGATGTCTTTGTGGACCAATGAAGGATTGAGGAAAGGGAGCATAAATGTGTAGGCTAAGAAAGCTTGAAGTTGCAATGTCATCATCTGCTATGGCACATAAAGAGTTGATCATCATCTACACTGTTCTCGACCACAATGAGCAAGATGTTGGAGTGAGTCTAAGAATTAAGGAGGGTAGCATAACAAATAGTAGCTTATAAAATCCAAGGTTGGGTCCATTAAGGAAACTCTCTATAGCCTTTCACTTTTGGCTAGCTACAAAGTTAGATCTATTCCTAAGGGGAAGTGTTGGAAAGGTTTAATTTTCATAAATGAGTGGTGAAAACATGATTTTCTAAAAATATTGTCCCGAAAATTGAGCTTGAGAAAGAGGACGAGGATTCTTATACTGTGTCTGAGATTCTGACTAAGATGCATACATGAACCATGTATGTATATCCACTCTTCCTAAAAAAGGTGAACCTCAGTGAGCTCCTATTGAGTCTCTGCCCAAAGGAAGAGATGTTCTGAAAATAGAAGAGTTATAAGCTATGACAGCATTGAACATTCTCAGTCCAACTTTATTCAAGAAGGTTTGTTTCGTGCTATGGACAACCTTCCTCAACCATCACTAGAAGTGCTTGAGTAGTTATGAGGTTCTTCAACATGTTGAAGATACTAGAGTTTGTCCTCCTTAGAGAGCTTGTGCTGATCCTCAAAAATGGGTTGATCATTTTAATCAGATTTCTAATTAAGAATTGGAGTTTTTAAAGGCTACTCTAAGCAAGGAGCAATATGAGCATCAATGTCTTCGGATTGAGATTGCTTAATTGTAGGGGAGACCTCAAATCTTATAGGACAACTGCAAGAAGGCTTCTGAGTTTTCTCTAGGAAATCCAGACTCCAAGAAGAATACAGCTGAATTTCTTAATAGTGAGCTTCCTATCATTCATGATAAAGCTAAGGGTGACAATAGTGTAGAAGCTCAGATGTTCAAGGGAAGGAAAATTCATTAATGCGTTTCCTTATTGTGTGCTTCATGCTTCTTCTATGTTATTGTAATTTTCTCCTTATCATAAAGTTTTATGAACTTTGCACAAAAAACTACACAAAGGTGCTTTAAATTTTATGTAAACTATTTAAAGGACCTTAAGTTTTTAAAAATGAATGTAAGGTACCTTGACTTATAAGGTAACTAACATAAAGGCCACTAACGTTTATACAGATTATTTTTCATTTCCAATTCTACTATTTTAATTCATGTGTAATGCTCATAATTTTTAATATTTGCATATTTTACCCCAATTCTTAAAAACTTACTTTCGAAAATTTTAATTTTGTGGATGTGATTTTATGTTCACAAGCATTACTCGATGCCCTTTTTTATCTAGTATTGGAGCTATGTGAGCAAAAAATAATTAATATAATTAAGTTAATGAATACTTAAATTAAGATAATCAGCCGCAATTAATGTTCGAATCATCATGTAGTTGTCCTACTCCTATTATTTACATATTGTGCACTCACCAGAAGGAACCACTTCAGTTGCACCACAGTTAAATTATATCATTGATATGATTTTAGAATCGAAAGTGGAATTAGCAAAAATTAAGACTAAAGTTAAAAAGATAAAGAAGTAATTATCTGTAATCCATCTTTCTTTGATAAATGAAATTAGACATAGTAGGAAATATAATTTAAGTATTAGTACTCCATTTCAACATAAATATCTTTTCTAAAATCTAAAAAACAAAAATCCATTTTCTTTGTAAGATACTAGAATCGAAAAAGAAGCAAGATAAAAGCCAACTGAAAGATCATCTGAAAACCTAGAAAAAGAAGAAGTGGATGCAATATAAGTAGTATAATCTAGAGGAATTACATATTATATTTGATAAAGAACAAAACCCAAAAGAATTAAACAACATCATGGGTACAATAGTGGAAAAACAAAAAGTCATATATGATGATAAGGAAGAGATAAATAATGTCCAATTAAAAGAAAAAATATATCAATAGATAAGCTTAATTAAACTAGAGGATCTTAATGTTATTCTTTTAGAAGAATGATAATTGCGTATCGTACATATCATTTTAGGGTCATTTTGCTACATTTTTAGGAGAACTGCGTTAAGTTTACCATTTATATGCGTATTCTTGATTTATGCTTAGGGATGGTTCCTTTCTGTGTTTTGCAGGAATTTGGATCATTTTGACCCAGCATTCAACTCTCATTTGAGTATATTTTGACCCCCCATAGATGTCCCTGAGCTGCCATGCCCATGGAGCGAGAGAAGAGCATAAAATTTGGTTCCAGCCAAGACCATGGTCCAACCGTGCTGCCTGCCATAGACCGTGGTGACCTGTGTAATTGTGGGCTCTTCATTTTCCTTTGGCTGTGTGGCTGAAAATCTTGATATTCTTCTTCATAAACTTGTCCCTCAGTAGCAGAATAAGGAGAAGCATGGCATAGATAGCCCATTTCCTTCCCAAATTTTACTCTTTTCAGTTAGGATTTTTAGTTTGCTTTTTGTGCAAGTGAGAAATCTTGAGAGAGGAGTTCGGTTTTGTTGGCGGTTTGAAGACTTTGTTGAAGGCTGTCTTCGTCAAGCCCTTCCCTCTTAGATTTCGCTAAATCGATTGGTTAGTTGTTTAATTTTTAATCATGAGTGAGTAATTTATCTCGTCTAGGGATTTGTTAGTTAATGAAAGTGTAGTTGGATCATATTATAATCAATAGAATTGTGCTTTTGTTTCATGATTGGTTTGATTTTATTTTATCAAGTGATTTTCATGTTGTGAGTGAATTTTGGCTAAATTTTGCTTGCACACTTGAAACAATTGAATGAAAAATTGAAAGGTGAAATTTGATTGTTAGACTGCTTGATAAGACCTAATATAGCGAGGACTCGAAAGAGAGATTTGCATGTTGGGGGGACTCGAGAGAGTAATTAAAAATATTGAACTTAGATTAAGTCAAATTAGTTTAAAAGAATGACTTTTACTTAGTTTAGGCAACTTGGTTGATTTCGACAGAATAGACTAAATTGCAGATAGATTGCAATTCCTCAAAATTATCCAATTAGAGAAAAGCACATGTTAATCATATTGATCCAACACCTTTCTTAGCTGCATAAATCCCTATGCGTTTCTTCTTGATTGAATTTAGAATCAGTTAATTAGAAGTTGTTAAATCAAATCCTCGATTAAGTTATTGCTTAGCATTTTTTGATAGAAAGGACTCGATAGATTACTTTGGTCCCTGAGGACGATATTTTATTTATACTACGATACCTGTGCGCTTGTGGCAGTTGTTAAGTTTTTGGTGCCGTTGCTGGGGGCCATTTTGTTAACTATTGAGTTAGTCTTACGAAAGTGACTAAGTATTTTATTTTTTGTCCTTTATTCTTTATTTTCTAGTTTCAATGTGTTGGTAGTGTTGGTGATAGTACTTGCAGAAATCTTCCTGTTTGCGCGAAGTCTATTTCCATACGAACCTAATCCCGAGATCAAAAGGACTTTTTGCTTAAGGAGGAAGAAGCAAAAGA
>NCQS01012769.1:0-10303 GCA_002740445.1 Pachycereus pringlei
ATCTTCCATCTTCCATATTTTTTTAGAAAATAGAGATTCTTTTTTAAGATAACCATTTGGGATAAGGATTTTAGAAAAAAATAAGCTTTGTTAGCTTTTTTCCCCTCTTCCTCTTAGCTCATGCGTGAGTCAAACTTGAGAGTTAACACTTAATTCTATAGTTTTGTGTAATTGAATATTGAAGTTTGGATACATAGAAAGTAAAATATACCAATACTGTATGGCTAGACCAACTTTGACGGTATTTTCACTAACTACGGCCAACTAAATACTCATCTAGGATTAAGTTGGATCTTTGATTAATAATATTACTTTGCTAATTTCTTTTTTGGGATATTTTTGTTTCTTACATTGCACAATTTTGAGTTCATATTTCATTGTAACCCATTTACACATCTTAATATTATTATTTATTCATGTTGATTACAATAGTTTAATTTACTATCTCAGATATATATTAGTCCTTGTAATATGATGTTCTGTAGTTAGGCTTAAAATTAAAATTGTTAAAATTGAATAGCATATGCTGGTAATTAGATGAGTTATGTCTAAAAAGAATTATTCGTGCTAAACTACTAGATAAATAATGTCATTTGAAAATTATAGTTCACCTTCCTAATTTATGGCCTAATGCTTGTAACTTAGGTTGAATAAGAGAGTAATTGAACCCCTAATTGAGTTAATAATTCAATATTTGTGTCATTTGTAAATCCATAGTTCTAGATTTTTCTCTTATTTGATTTATCTCAACTTTCTTGACTCATTTGCTTTTCTTTCGCTTCTTTGATTCATATTGATAATGGAACTCCTCGCTTGAATTATTCTTTATAATTGGAAAAGCTAAATTTGAAATTGCTATTATTCATCGTGGGATGGACACCCTATACTCGTTAGTCTACGATTGATCTTATGAACTTTAAAGTAAAAAGGGTTTTTAAAACTAAACATAAAATCTACATCAAGAAGTTTGTGAACGAAAATTGCTTACCTATTATTTGCATCCTTCGAAGGGATCTAGAGCTTTGATTATAGCTTATAGTTTTTGATGGGGAAAAATTACAATCTCTGGGAAAATCTACACTTAAGAACAAAACAAATTGGTCTTCATTGATGGAACCTCACAAAAATCGAAACCATAGGTAGAAGACGACACAACTGAGTTGTAAGCCTAGGACATGTTTAACTTCATGATTGTTCATAGCTTCTCAATGTCATTGATCCCAAGCTTTCACAAAAGTATAGCTTACGTTGACGCAGTGGAACTCATGTGATAAACATTGAAGAGACAATATGATGTATCTAACACACCCAAGATACATCAACCTGAGATAGATGGCAAATTGCAAGCAAGGGCGATTAGAAGTCATGAAATTTTACTCAAAAGCCATAGGTCTTTAGAGTGAGTTGGAGAATCAAGTGCATTGTCCTCAATCCAACTGTGACGAGTGCAAATGTGGGATAGATGATAAGCTCGTCAAGATGGTAAATGAGGAGAACGCTCACCAATTTTTAATGGGTTTAAACAACGAGACTTATTTGAATATTAGGAGTCAAATACTCGCTCTTGATCCCTTGCCATCGCCTGATAAAATTTTTAATATGGTGCTTTAAGAAGAAAACCACGAAGAGAAGGTAGGATTGAGACAGGTGCAGCATTTACTATGACTGGAAGGAATACCCAAGCTTTGGCTGTGAAAAGAGCTCCTGCAAGCAATATGCAAAACATGGACATGAGGAGTTATCTTGCTTTGATATCAAGTAGGCTAGGGATTTTAAGGATGTGGTTGCAAAGGTGACATAGGCATATGCACATGAGCTCCTGCAAGCAATATGCTTTGATACCATGCTAAATGACAATTTTTCACTCTATAACTATCAACCACAATTTGCAAGACACAACTTGCTTTCCACATTCTCCAAATTATGCAAAAATAATGTTGCACATCATATTGAGCATAACTTATCCTACCCTGAAGTTGTCATATTAGCTAATCATTTCACACGAATGCCAAACCTCATGTACAAAACTGATGTGAGATATTGACTGTTAATTCCACTCTATAAGTAACAAAACATATTTTTGACCTTTACAATTAGGACAAATGAATACCTTCCCCAACTCCCACCCCCCCAAAATTAAATCTATACTACCATAATCTAGAAATTAAATGCAAAGAAAACCCAAAATACAAGAAGATAAGTATAAAGAAGGAACAAATAAGGAACATCCTAGATTGAAGGAAAACGACAACAAAATCAACTATGTTCGTGTGACTCAAGTCCATTCATAGAAAACTAGCACAAGCATAGTACGGAAAGGGGGGAATGGCTCATCATCCCTGCAATCCATTATATTAGAGGGAGCTATCTCACTAGATTAGGTTTAATTTCATTGATAAACAGTAACCTATATTCACTATTGAGTGACCCAAGATGCATTTGGGGGAACTATTAGACATGAATAATACACTCTTCAAATATCAAGTCCAATCGCCTAGCATAAACTTCACTATAGTACAACTATAGGATATGACTTTGTCAAATAGACCCCTCTCTCCCAAACTTGAAAGAAAAGAACAAAGGAAAAAGAGTCTGCCATGGAGGATGCTTGGAAATATTGGTTAGTTTATTTCATACTGAGTGAGAAGCAAAGCTAAGATGACTAAATATCTAGATTGAATGGGTAATTATCACTTTGCCTATGCGAAGTACTTCATAGAAAATAAAAACATAACAATACAATCTATAGGAAATGGAAAATTAGTCATAAGAAATTTGTTGGGAACTAGCAATTAATAACAATATGAAATGCAACTTGTAGACTCAGTGATAAGAACAGTATACCTAATGCAATAAGCAGAGGCAAAGAGAAAGAACCAATAATAAACAAACAAGATTAAGTAATGCAAAAGCTCTGTAAATACATCCATCATTAAACCACACTATCACCATGATTAATAAGAGTAGAGAAGAAACCAACAAACGAAAATTAAGAATTGACTTAGGGTCTGCAAGAATAACAACCAAGATTTTATCCCACCTGACGATTTGTCTTTCCTTGTAGTGCTCTCTACTTCCTAGTTGCCAGTGGAACCCTAGCTTTCTGGCCAATGATGCCACAAAGGGAGGTTGTGTAGGCTGTAAAATCACTAGGAAATCATTAGATTAATATATGTAGAGACAATAGAGGGGATAGAAGATTGAGAGGCGAAACCAAATATCGCAAACCGAACAATCTGACTCGAAAATGATCACGAATTTACGAGGAACATCATTGGATCAGAACTAACTAGTGAAATTTGTAGAATCAAATGATGGAATAAGGGAGCAATAGTGGCGACTGTATGAATTCCATAGATGTATTAGCGTTAGGGTAGCCTAAAGCAATTGTATTTCACAGAAGAATAACTAAGGCACAAGATGAGAGATTCTTTTGTTTTTTCTTGAGGGGTGGGCTAGCTGCATTATAAATGTTTTTAATACTTGTTGGTTGACTTTTTTTTTTCTATTGGTATTAAAAATACATTACCAATAGATAAATCACTTTTTGTTGCAAATATTAGATCCCCTACTTACTTTACAAGCTCATGACAATTTTACTAACAAACTATAAAATTTGTTACAAATACTGACCTTTCACCAACATAAATATTGTGTGTTACTAAATTTCTATTGGTACTTGTCACTTTTTTTGTAGTGGATTTGCCTAATGGAGTTGTCGCATTAGCTACTCAACAATGTTCTATTGATTTGGGAGAGAAAATAAAATTGGATAAAGTGCTTTATGTTTCAAAATTGAATTGCAACCTTGTCTCTATTGCAAGAAATGCCAAAGACCTAAACTGTCCAGTGCCATTTTTTGATCACTTGTGTATTTTACATGACCACACTTTAAAGACTTTGATTGATGCAGATGAGGAAAGAGACGGGGTTTACTACTATATAGGGGCACTTAAGAAGAACAGTCAAGCTTATGTGGTGGTCTCATGACAACTTTGGCCCAACTTGCTAGGACATCTCTCAAGTGAAGTCATGTCTCTCCTTTTTGACCATTTAGGAGATTCTGATAATTCTATGAAAAATATTTATGTGTGTGATGTTTACTTTCATATAAAACAAACAAGGAATAAATTTTTTATTTTTAAGAATAAAGCAAAAGTTTTGTTTGAACTTGTGCATTGTGGTATTATATGGTGGCCTTATAGATTACTGTCTATGTGTGGGGTATACTATTTTTTTTATTATTCTTGATCATGCTAGTAGAGCAATTTGGTTATATTTGATGACACAATAGTGAAACTCGAGGACGGATGAAGAATTTTTTTGTTATGGCCAAAACCCAATTTGAAAAAGAAGTTAAGGTAGTAAGGGCTAATCATGGGACCAAATTCAAATGAAGACCAATGCTCAATTTCAACTTTGAAAAAGAAAATATCCGTTAAACTAGTTGCTTTGATACTATGCAATAGAATGGTAGAGTAGAAAACAAATAGTCATATGATGAATGTTGTTAGGGCATTGATAAACTCGTATTTTGACTTTATTTAAGCCCCTATTTGATCCTTGTTCCCTTGTTCTCTTGCCAAGCCATGACAAAGAAAGGGTCAATTTACTTCCTTGAATCAATTTTACACTTCTTGTGTGATTTTCCTTATTTTCAGGAGTACGTGTCGAGAGGTTGAGGAAATCACATGTTTCACCGGGAAAGGAAGCCTAGGACGAGTCTCACGCATGGAAAGATGTCTTAAGAAGCCTAAAGGGGGTGCACAGTTGGTCAAGCATAGCTGCACAACTGTGCACCGCCCCCAAAATTTTAAGTCTCGAATTTAGTAGCTATGCACGGCCGATGCACAACCGTGCATATGCTAGTGCGCTCGACGTACCGCTGCTGGTGCATCCTGACGGTTTTCGCGATTTTATTATTTTTTCAGGACCTGTTCGAAGGAAGAGTGGGGGTTGTTTTAGAAAGTACTCTTTAGAGGCGATTTCTAGAGTTTAGTTCCAAGTACTTTTACACACTTTTCCAGATGAGATTGGGGAGTTAAATTCATGGCTAGTTGTTGAATTTATCCTCGCAATCATTTCAAGTATGTTTTTTCTCTCTTTTTTTCTTGCAATCACAATTAAAGTTTGTGTGTGTTCCTCATATTTCTACTTACATCTGTGATTGTTGATATGTATAAATGATAAATCCTCTTAGTTGGGATTAGCCCTTATTATGTGAAATCAAATCATATTCTAAGTTTTTGCAAATTATGCCCATGTATGTGAATTGAAATCTCTCCTATTTTGTCGAATGTTGGTTGAATTGCTCTAGAGAGATTTATTCATTGTTCTTACTTAGGATTCAAGAGATCAACGAAAGTTGAATCCTTTATCTAGTGCATTTTTTGTAAGCGATTGGAATTCTTGATGTGAAAACAATTAGGGTTTCAATTGGAAAATTTTGATTACTCAATCCTATGACTTTGATGATTCTAGTTTCATAAAAATAGATAACTAGCATAATGACCTCTGAGAGAAAGCGTAGATGTGTTCCAACTTATAATCATTCTACTTCAAATATTTGCATGGGAAGGTTTGCAAGACTTACTTTATGATTCACAGAGCATAATAGTTGGTGAATCCTGATCTAGGATCTTTGTCATTATTAAATCAAACAATTTCAGTAGTGTTAAGTTTTCATCAACCTGAACCAGTTTCTGTCTAACTTGAGTGTTGAAGTACATCTAGTAATTAGAACCAAGTTTCCTGTGGAATACGATCCGTACTTGCCGTTGCTAACTACAATTGGCACCATAAACTTGCAGTGAGTTTAAGACGACAGGCACTAAGCTTTTAAAGTTATTTATCCCTAAAGTTATGAGGAGATCCCCCTCTTACAGCTGCCCCTTAAATTAATAGAACTATAAGTAGTGTGTTGGAAGGGAAGACTCCATATAAACTTTTATATGATCAAAACCATTTAATGATCATATTCGCACTTTTGGAAGTTTATGCTTTGCTCACAATCATTCAAAAGGGAAAGATAAACTTGCTTCGAGAAGTAAAAACTGCAGGTTCAAGGGATATCCTTTTATAAAGAAAGGATGAAAATGACATGATTTGGATGCTTGGGAAATATTTGCAAGCAGGGATGTCTTTTTTTCAAAAAATATTTTTCCCTTTCATAACATTGAATCATCAAACACATATGGAGGAACAGGGATGCTTTGCACAAAATCCCCTAGCATGGTATGCTGAAGAGAAAAATTTAACTGGAAATTATAATGAGGCACACAATGTATTGAGCCAAGAAGACCCTGAAGGCACGTTAGGTGACAGGGCAGTTTTCGAGGTCTGCATTTGAATGCTGAAGCCATGCCCAAGACAAAAAGCCCAACCATACTTAGACCCTAAAATCCATAGAACATCTGAAGTAGGATCGCTAGTTGAAGTGGTTCATGATAGGGCTAAGCAAAAAACCAGGTACCTGGTTCAGGACCTAGACCCGATTCAGACCTACCAAATCCATACCTGCACTCGGTTGAATTGGGTCCTGGAGTGGTTCCAAAATCTTGGAAGTGGTTGGAACCTACTCCGAAGCTAGGTCTTGAAAACTTAGAACCGAAAGCAGACCCGTTATCCGGTCCAATCAATTTTTTTAAAAAAAAAATGTGTGAGCTATATAATCCCAGCCACAAGTTTGCAACCAACTCAGTTATAGTAGCCAAATATATGTCATGGATAATGAGGTTATGGCACCCCAAGTTAAAATACTTTAGATGTATGGACTACAAAAGTCTGGACGGGGTACTCATCTTTGAACCCTCACGTGGCAAGCCAAAAACCCTCTATTTGGCCCCAGTGTCTCGATCCCTCGGTTCACAATGGGATTTATTAGCTAACCAATTGGAGTTCAATGCAAGGTAGATGCCTCTATTACTCTATTAAATTTAATTTCGAATGATCGATTAGCTAGCTTGCTGGGTGTGTTGGTTCTCTTACACAAGTGTAAAATTTAAATGAAATAAAACAACACAAAATAAGAAAAAAATTAGGAACTGATACGTAGTTTTGGACCCGATCCAAACCAGTTCCAGAGTTGATTCCAAAAATCCTGGACCTGGTTCTAGTTTATTGGACCCAATTCCATGAATATCGACCGGGCACCCGGTCTTGCTCAACCCTAGTTCATGACCCAAGACAAGGAGAAACAAATAGAAAGCCACCAGCCAATTTTCATAGCTAGTTATGCTACATTGTACACCCTGAAGAACTCGTCTCTCTTGCTTCGTAAACCAACAAAGAATCCTCAGGTTCGCAGGATCCTTTAAAAACTATTTCACATGTAGTGGATTCTCTTATTCTCACAAAAGTTCTTTGGCAGTTATTACAAAAGTTATGGAACCTAAATATTATCATGAAGTCGTCCACAACCCTATGTAGAGGCAAGCAATGGCTGGAGAGATACGAACTCCATATGAAAATAACACTTGGGCTATTGAAAATTTGCCACCAGGGAAGAAAACCATTAACTATAAATGTACAAGTAAAGTATAATGTTAATGGAAATCTTGAGCATTACAAGGCTCACTTGCTCGGGGAGTCATCAAATTGAACGTTTTAGCTACAATAACAGTTTTGCTCCAGTAGCAAAAGTGACAAGTGGTCTTTGTTTCCTAGCAGCTGCTATTGCAGAAGAGATGGAAATTACATCATATGGATGTCACACGAGGACCTTTAAGAAAACATATATATGAAATTTCCTCTTAGATTTAAACATTTTGATCCTAATATAGCCTGCAAATTGAAGAAATCCCTCTAAGGGCTTCTATAACCTCCCCGATAGTGGTTTACAACACTATCCTCCAAACTATGTGAGGACGGCTTAACTCAATCTTACACCAATTACACCTTGTTCATGTATCATAGCAGAGTAGTTTTTGTTGAACTATTGGTTTACATTGATGATATTGTTCCTATCAGGAACAATGTTGATGCTTGTAAATAGTTCAAAACCTATTTGGACTCATGCCTTAGTATTAAAGATCTTGGCCCCTTAGAATATTTTATGGGCATCAAAGTTGCATGAGGACCTGAAGGAATGTTTTCTCTTAATGCAAATATGTTTTGGAAATAATTGATGAGTGTGGCCTATTGGGAACAAAACCAGTTGACTTTGCAATGGATGTGGATCACAAAGTTGCATTGGCTATAAGACATGTATTGAATGATCCTGCTCAATGTTGAAAACTCATTGGCCATTTCATCTATCTTACCATCAATCAGTCAAACTTGACATATGCAATTCCTATTTTAAGTCAATTCATGCATGCACCTAAAGAAGGGCACATGGATGCTGCTAGATGAGTGTTGCATTACTTACATTGCACCCCAGGGCAAGGCACTTTTTGCAAGCTGACAATAATCTTTGTTTATTTGGGTATTGTGATTCAGATTGAGCAGTATGTCCGATTTCCTGAAAGTCTATGGTAGGATATTTTATGATGCTTGGAGGATCACCCATATCTTAGAAAACCAGCAAACTTGAAGCTGGAGTACTTGCTCTTTCTTATGTTGGAACCAAATAACAAGCTACAAAATTGTTTACAAAGGCTCTTGGTTAGAAGAAATTCCAATATCTGTAAAGCAAGTTAGGCACTGTTGATCTCCACACTCTAACTTGAGGGGGTATTATGGATATTTCGTATGCTTTACAAATATATTTTGTTTCCTAATTTATGCAATAACGAAATTGTAACTTGAGCTCCAAGATAGGGTTAGACCGAAAAGGAGGTTAAGAGTGTCTAAGCATGAGTATACATTGTAGACTTGCTGTGATTAATAGAGGCTAGAACAAGGGCTCATCTTTCACCCTAAAATTAATTCTTTCTTGAAAAGCTCTTTACAAGCACCAATAGATAAGGTAGTAGATTTCAAGATTTATTGTTTTCATTTTCATCCTTATACTTTTGTTTTTTCCCCTTGTTTTGACTGTCAGATCTATGTTTAATTCAAAGTCATTCAACTTTGGTTTTGCTATACACAAGTGGAAAATTGAGATTTTGATGCTAAGATTGCAAGAAATTGAATTGGGATTTAGATCTATTCTGCTCCACTATTTACTTGTTTGTCGAGTAGATTTGACAAAATAGTGAAAATTATATGTGTTATAATTGATAACTACTGTGCTTTGCCTCATGCGATGCATATAGTATTTTTTGAATTTTTGTGTATAGTGAACACATATGTAAAATAATAAATAATATAATATTCGATGCGATGTGAAATTTTTTCTGTTAAATCAATAGTTTTCAAACATAAAATACAGTTATTACGTGGTACAAATTATAAAAAATTATTAAATTAAGATTCTTATGTATTATATTAGAATTTGTATTCTGCTAATAAATATAACATAACATTATTACAATTTCTGACACCAAAATAAGAATTAGAATATGTGCTAAGGTGAAAATAATTTTACTCCCCAAAAATTGCTAATATTGGTGTGTACTCTGGTGCTGTAATAAATCAACTCCTAATAATGTCTAATAATAAGGATGGAATTGTTTTAAACAGGTTAAATTATGTAAGAGTGATATATTTCAGAAGATTAGGGGGTTTTATTTTGTTTTCCTATACTAATATGATGCATAGAAAAATTTTGAGTCTTTCTAATAATAATAATTATACATAAAAGATGTAGCAAATTATGCTAGTAATTCATGTAATTTGTGAAAAAAAAAAAATTTGGACCTCTATAAAAAAAAATTACAATAGTATTTTTGAAAAAGTTAAGCAGAAAACCCCACTCCTGAAATTATTTGAGAATGAACAAAAAGAAAAAAAATAATTTATAATATCTTAAACTAGTTGTCAATTTTTCATTTTTTTTTTAACTCAATTGGGTACAATAGCTTTACAAGATTCAAGGAATACTTATTATTTATGTAACAAATTAAGTACCATAAGATTACATGCGTGTGAGGGCAATAGCAATAGCAAATGGTAAATAATAATAACAATACTAATAAATTATAAATAATAATAGAATTCGGAAATCTTGTATTATTTCATAATAAGTGTGCATTTATGGTACATAGGATCCACAAGCATCATCATAATACATCCAATATCTCTAACATTCCATGTATATGATAGTGAAGATATTTTATTATTTATTATTTTAATTAAAATTACTAATTTATGCAGTATGGAGTTAAGTTTGGAATTACATTATGAAAATTCCCAAGTTCTACATATTTAACATGTAAAATATGCTAGCATTTACCCACATCCATATATGTATGTATGTATG